>LR753305.1:2203419-2350979 GCA_902729485.2 Mus minutoides | reverse complement strand
CTTTATTTTCTCAGTTTTATTAAAAGTGTGCTGAGCATTTAGAATGTGCAAAACTCTAAACTGGGCTCCAGATGTTCCTGGATTAGTGACACACTGTTATTTCTACAAGATGGATACTTAGGAAGCTGGCTCATGGAGCTGCAGAGGAAGCACCTCGCTGAATGGTCATGAGCCACTGAACCAACTTGGGTTTTGTCACTTCATTATGCGAGAAGGACTAGATTGATGCAAACACAATAAGTTTTATTGGGAATGAGAAGCAACCAAAATGCTGGTGTCTGAAAGTCTTTTATGGTGAATGTCCCCCCCCAATATGGGCACAGAGGCCAGGCTCCAGATGCTGGTCTAGGGTGGAACCAGGGTCAGGAATCTGAAGATGAAACACTTCTGCTGACAACTCTGGGAAGGGCTGGAGAGATGGCTCAGCAGTTAAGAGTACCGGCTGCTCCTGCAGGGAATCCAGGTTCCATGATTTCCATTGTCCACATGGCGGCCCACAATGTCAGTAATGCCAGTCCCAGGGGACCTGATGCTCTCTGCCAGCCTTCTAAGGCAGCATGCAGGCATACATGCAGGCAAAGCACCCCACACATAAAACAAACAAACAAACAAACAAACAAAGGCTGTGGTGTCACTTGTAGCTTGATTCTGTGGGTCGACAGAGGAGGGGGGGCGCAAATTCCAGGCCAGCTCAGTTCAACCAGAATCTTAGAGGAGGGAGTTGAACACTCAGGCATTTGCCGCTGTCTGTAACCCTCTGCAGGTTACATGCTAGTGTAACCAAGGTTGAGGATCAGCTCTCTGGCCTCTCCTTATTTGTACCTGGGCTAGACAGATATAAAGCACACACATAGGTACACATGTATACACATGTACATATTTGTAAAATCTTATTCATGTGCAATAATTTCATTATTGCATTTCAAGAGTTTCACATAGCCCAGTCTGGCTTTAAACTTAACACTTGTTAAAGATGACTTTCAACTCCTGACTCCCAAGTTCCTAGCCTTTTGTGCTGGGATTACAGGAATGTAACATAACCAGCATACGAGGTCCAGAAAATCAAACCCAGGGTGTCATGGATGCTAAGTACAACACCCTTAACCTGCAATGTTGTGATTTTAAAGAAGGAGCCACTCATGTATATGCTGTAGGGTAACACAGTGGCTCTAGGGAATGTGGACAGGGCAACGCTGGAGACTTAGACCAGACCTTAGGTCTTATGCACAGTCCCTGGCTACTCCCTGTAAACAAGACAAGCAGACAAAAACCCAAAACATTACCTCTTTCATTTTGGATGTCTTCAGAGAAAGGTTTTAAAGTTTTACGAGCATGGAGTGCACTACATACACACAGTGGCCAAGGAGGTCAGAGGAGGTCATTGGATCCCCTGGAACTGGAGTATCAGAAAGTCAGGAGCCTCCACGTGGGTGCTGGGAATGGAAACCTGGTCCTCTCGAAGAACAGTAAGTGTTCTTTAAAGCAGGGCCATCTCTCCAGCCCCACGATAGACAATTTTGAATTTTATTATTATTATTATTATTTTCAAGACAGGGTTTCTCTGTATGGCCCTGGCTGTCCTGGAACTCACTTTGTAGACCAGGCTGGCCTCGAACTCAGAAATACGCCTGCCTCTGCCTCCCGAGTGCTGGGATTAAAGGCGTGCACCACCACACCCGGCTGAAATTTTTTTTCTTGTTGAGGTCTCTCTCAGACTTTTTTTTTGGAGGGGGATCGTTATACTGGAGCCCTTTTAGATGGCTGTCTGCATGATATGGAGATGGGAAGTATACGAGGCTTTCATTTCTAGAAACTTCTACTCTTCTTAGAGGTTTGCTGTGATGGAGGCTGACCAGTGCTGATGTGGGCTTTGCCCTGCTCTTTGCTTACCACAGCTTTGTAAGTCAGAGCCCTCATAGCCTGACGCTGGTCGTTGGTCAGTAATTCCCATGGTTTGGGAATGGTGTGTGTGTGTGTGTGTGTGTGGTGTTAATTTCAATTCAGATTAAAATGAAGATATTTAGAGGCACACACACATTCTGTCTCTGTCTTTCTCCTTTTGTGAGACAGGGATTCACTATGTAGCCCTGGCTAACTTAGAACTCACCCTGCCTCTGTCTCCCAAATGCTGGCCTAACAGGTGTGTGGCCATGACACCCAGCTGAGAAAGCCCAGTTCTTGCCAGTTGTACCTCTGCCCTGTCACAGAGTGGCTCTAACCACTGGGGAAGCATGCCTAAGGGCTTCCGTGCTAACTCTGAGATTAAAAAAACAACAACAGTGCAGTTTTTCCCCTGGAAGGAGCTAGTCTGGAGATAACCAGACAGGCCTCTGCACCCATCTCTCAAGCAGTAAAAAAGTGTGGAGGTGGGGTGTCAGGGGGAGGGGAAGATTCCTCATTTACATAGAAAATAAACTTCCTGTCCTATTAAACAATGAGGCATTCAAAATCTGCCCGAGTAAAAGTCCCCTGATGCAATGGGAGAGTGAGCAATGACATGTCAGGCTGTTGTTATGGGATTTAAACATGTCCTAGCTAGGGCTTGAGGGGAAAGTCGGAGCCAAAGACAATAGCCCTAAACCCCACATGCGCAGGAATCTCATTCCAGTGGAGCTTCCTTAAGAGAGCAGGGCAGACTTTTCACAAACAAAGTGACTTCAAAGGTGGGCCAGCATCACAGCGGCAGGCGCCTCCCTCCTTCACTTCAGCCCAGACCACCACGGCCCCTTCATCTCCTGGTTTAGTTTATAAGATTCTCACACACATTACAATGCAATTATCTGAGCTCATGGACCAACAGGAAAGCGCTCATTGCAGGGTACTACTTCATTTGTCAGGCACCGACCCTGGTTGCTGTAAGCTGATAGGCACGGCGCTGGCCACCGGGCACCCAGGGACACGATGCCCGCCACCCCAACACACCCAAGGCTCTTCGGTTGAATTCCCCAGGGAGGAGGCAGCCAGGGGATGGGAAACGGGGAAATTTTCTTACATCACTTGACGTGATTGCTTTCACTCACAGAATCCTGAGTCATGACTGTAGCCGCGTTGCCTCCGGCTCTGGCTGAAATCAGCGGCTATAGACTTGGAAACCTGACTCCACGGGCTGACTCTCATCCAGTTCATAGGAAGTGTGTATTAGTTTAGTGGCCCCTCTTCAGGCTGAAGTGCCTTCTAATTGAGGGGATTACGTGAGGAAAGTGGCTGTGTCGTGGCTTAGTAAGCCGATGCCATGCTAGTGAACAATATTTGACATTCTGCAAGTTTACAAAAAGGGCAGTCTCTCTGTTTGTTTGAACCAGATTAAGTGAAAGGAAAAGTTTTTCTTTCCCATCCCAAGACAAATGGGAAACACATGTTTTCCCCTTTTGACTTTGTAAGTACAAGGCTCCACACATTTCTCCCTGCCCCCCTCAGCTGAGAGTTTTCAAGGACTGCAGAATGTTCCCTCTCTTCAGTGGCCAAAGCCAATACAGTGTGAGCCTTTATATTTCCAGACAGCAGGGCTCATGTAGAGGGCCTGGTTCCAGGTCACCACATGGGGTGTTCCTGAGCCTACAATTTTATGGGCAGATAAGATGGTAAAACCTGGGGCTGGGAGCCCCAGGAGTTGAGCTTACATGGAGAGCTTTTGCCCACGTGACGCTATCAGATGCCACCTTCTTTATCTGTAAAACCATCCTTAAACAAAATTGAATAAATTTAAATAAAATTGCCTACATTAATTTCCTATTCTGTAAAGAATGTTCATATTCAGGTTATTTTATGGTTTTGGAGTTTTTGAGATAGTGCCTTACTATGTAGGCCTGGCTGGCTTAGAACCTGCTATGTAGAACAAGCTGGCCTCGAACTTAGAGAGATCCACTCACCTCTGTGTGCCCTACCCCTAGGAGAGGGATCAAAGGCCAGAACCAAGGGGGAGAAGTATCTGGATGAGGGCGCCCTGCATATGGGCTTAGGACAGTCCAGGGGCCTGACTGGAGGGAGGTCTCACATGGACCTGCTCTGTTCTTGACTCACTGTGGCCTTGAAGGACTTCCCCATCTCTGCGAGCTCTCTTATCTGAGAGATGAGGCTGGACGACAGCTCTGCCCCTGATGTAGCAGTTCAGATATGTGACAAGCCTCACTGTGGCTAGGGTGTACGGTACTTTGAGTTCTTTGGAATGAAAGGATCATTCATCTTAGAAGATAATTTTTTTTAAAGTGATAGCTCATAAATACTTTTTGGATTATCAAAGGAATAAAGAAAAATCAATTTTTAAAATTTGCTTTCATTAAGTTGCCATTTGTTCAGAGTAAGTGCAAAATGCCGACCACAGAACAGAAAGTGCCAGAACCTCAGCCTCCCTCCGTCCGGCAGAGTGGATGGCAGCTCTCTTGGTGATTCCTGCCTCAGGATTTTACCCAAACTGTCCTGACTTCAACTTAGTTTATTCCAGTTAATTCAACTCCAGAATCCACTGGGACCTTCACAAGAAGACTGGGATCATTTGTATGGCTCACCCTGTGTGTGTGTGTGTGTGTGTGTGTGTGTGTGTGTGTGTGTGTTGGAGGAGGGGGCTGGACTGTCTAGATGTGGTAGCAGGAGAAACTTCTGGTACTCAAAGCCACCCAGACTTAGAAAAATAGCTGTGTATGCGTGTTGGCCTACATGTATATAATGTGCGCTGTTTGCATGCCTGGTGTCCACAGAAGCCAGAAGAGGGTGTCAGGTTCCATGAAACTGCAGTTACAGTCACTTGTGAGCCTCCGTGTGGGTGTTAGAAATGGAATGTGGGTCCTCTCTAAGAGCAACAAGTGCTCTTAACTGCTGAGTCATCTCTCTAGCCCCCTAGACTTAATTTTTTACACTTGATCTTAGCCAAAAGGCCGAGAAAGCTAGACTTAATTTTTTTTACATATTTATTTACTCTGTGTGTGTGTGAACATCATGCTCCCATGCAAACTCACATGCACATGCATGGGCTTGCTAAGGTCCAGAGGGTAGCATGCAGGAATTGGTGTTGCTCCACTAAGGGGGTTCCCAGGGATTGAACTCAGGTCCTCAGGTTTGGCAGCAAGCACCTTTAACCACGAAGCCATCTCAACTGGTCTAACTTTAGGCTTTTAAAGTCAGTCCTCACGACAGAAACCTCAGCCCTACACTGAATGGAATTCATTATAAATCCCAGTCATTCACAGGTCTGAGCCGCCTGAGTGCAATCTCATGCATCTCCCTGTCTGTGACAGTCGCAGGGCTGCTCTAAGACATTTCATTGTCAGTCTGGATGACCGCCTCTTCACAGGTTGTAGCAGCCTCAGTTTTCAGATTCCTAGACTCCATTGCTATCTTCCCCTAGACAGGCTTCAAACTTAATGCTCCAGGTCTCACAAAGACAAATGATTTTTGGACTAAACACAATGTTTTAAGTGTGGAGTGTTTGGTGATGGTAGCCCTCTTCCTAGTATTACTACTTTTAAAGCAGTTAGAGTAGGTTAGAGATAAGACAGTTACTCTGTTTTAAAGTACACTGAAAGCACCACCAACTAACCCTTTCTGAGGAGTGACTAAGGTTAGCAGGTGGCCCCATTCTTTGCTATCACTAATCGACCTGGGACCCTTCTAATTGGGCCTCTGATTTTCCATGGGGTTTTCTCAGTCAAGCTAGGTTAATGCCAAGGTCCCAGATGAAATTAGCGTGGAAAAAAATGGAAGTTTTTTTCTTGTTAGCATTTGACTCAAGATATCTTAGGCCCATGCCATGACCATACTCAAGTGCAAGGGAGTTGCAAAACGCAGCTTAGCTTTGAACAGCTGTGTGAGAACTCCATCACTAACAAGCCACTAACTAGTGTTACTGCTCATAGGCCTCAGCTACCTGAGTTTCATTCAACCTCCTGTCTGAGAGAGTAGTAGGAATTTTCCTTTCTGGATGAAGAGACCATATCAACATCAAGCTTCCAGACAAAGGCTAGTGTGCTCCCTGTGTGCCGCCTTCCACATCTGGCCCTCCACATCTGGCCTCAGCTGGAATGCCACATCCTCAGAGACGCCTACCTGTCAAAATCCTTCTATTTGGGACACTGTCATTTTGGGGGGCCACTTTGATGATATGGGGGATGATAGGCCTTCGGCTACTTCCTGTCGGTGGGGGGCTTGAGAAGAGGTGGGGCTGGAACACTGGTCCAAAGTTGGGGCTCAAGCTGGTTGGCAGGGTAGGGTAGGAAATCTGGGGAAATCCTGTCAGAAGCTATGGTCTACTGACTGCAGTTATCCCACTAAGGGAAAGGCCAGTGGCCAGAGGGCTGAGGAGGTGGAGGAACTAGGGCCTCAAGGGATACTCAAAGGAAAGTCCTTCACAGGAGATGGTCCCTGGGGGCTGTGGCTCATGACCCAGGCAGCTCGGGTAAGCCTTCAATGCTCTCTCTCACTTGGCCATGCTGGCTCACACAGTAGCAACAGTCTTCATTTAGGAAGAGGCAAGTGCCCCCTTTTCAGCTGTCAGCAAGTAGAAGGCTCAGTGGTTTTCAGGACTATGGAGGAGAGGGAGGTGAGGCCACGTTTGAACAGTTGCAGGGCCAAGGTAGATTCCTGGATGGTGTCTGCAAGTTGAGTGGAGATCTGAGACAGATACAGACGAGGGACAGAAGGTATAGTTAAGGAGGTCGGCGGGGGCAAAGGCTTGGGCTAATGCTTGAAATTTCTAGGTACTCACCTGACTCCCTAAAACCTACATGAGATTGACATTGACCAAAAGAGACACAAGTTCCAGATGTACCAGCAGGACCACACTTTGTAACCTGTTCTGACTCCTACTGCAGAGAAAGTAGTGATCAAGTGTCAGCCAACAGCCTGAGTAGACACACACCTTTGAGCTATGGCAAATTGAAACCTGAAAACTACACAACAGGAACAGGTTTAAATTGACCAAAGGAAATTAAATTATTTTGAGCTTGTGATATGGTAATTTTAATTGTTCTTGAAGTTTTAGTAGCCAGTACCTATAACTGCTACCACAAGAGCAGCAATCACTCACAGCAACTCTGTTAATACACAGGTTACCACTGCTGTGTTACATTTTGAACTTTGAAAAGATAATACCATATTATCATCTTTAAAACTAGTTTTTTCATATACCTTAACTCACTTCCTCAGACCTTCACAACTTGCATAAATCTGTTGGTTTTTTTCATCCTGGAAATACTTAATAATTTACTTTGAGACACCAGTTTTTGATTTTTGAGAGTAGTCATTAAAAAAGCAAGTCAAGTCCTTTAAAAATAATCATTTCAGTGCACACACACACACACACACACACACACACACACACACTTAATTTTTAAGCCAGTGACAACCACATGCTAGTTTTGAGCTTGCTGTCTCATTGAAACCTGCTTGTGAGTTTACCTTTCTCAGTAGGAAGTCAGTGCTAGGAAAAAGCAAGGCCTGGCTTTTACATTTGAAACTAATTTAGACTGGCAGGTAACTGAGCCTCAGTTTCAAAGCTGTTTCATTTGAGGGTCTTGTGTAATTTAAAGTTTCTTTTAAAGCTCTCAAATTTGTATCTTCAGCAGCAGCAACAGGTGTGTCTTTTGAACCCAGTGTTATTGTAAGGCCAGAATGTTTTTAAAGGTGAATGCACTTCTAGCTATAAGTAGTAGCTGCACCCTGGCGAGGAACTGGCCAAGCCTACTAGCTGATTGCTGCTGTAGCAGCTGGTGGTGGGGTTTGCTGCCTTGTCTGGTATAGATAGGGCCTGTCACTGGGAGGCGTTAGGTAAAAGCTAAGCATGGAAGAGCCAAGAGGAAACTAGAGGAAGGAGAACGGGGGTGTTGGCTGACCTCTTCAGCAGTCCTGTCAGCGAAAGCATTTCCTAGAGCTGCATGCATTAATAGTGCCTAGTAGTTAAAGGGGCAGACACTATGGCCTGATCAGAGGAGACCAGCAGAGCCCATTTGGTGGGAGCCAGCACAGCTGAGAGATGAGCTTCCTTCTATGAACGGAGTACAGTCAGTATGTGACAGAGGAGAGATAGAAAGTTTGAAAGCTTAGAAGAGAACCAAGTAGAGAGGCTGTCCTGTGATAAGAGATCTTGAGCCAGTGTGGTGAGAGGACATAGAGAGGGTGACCAAATGTGAGCATAGAGGCCTCCCGTGCCGATCTGCTGCTACAGCCTGCTGCCTGTAGGCAAGGCTGCCATCCCTAGTGCTGGATCAGGCTGTTTGGAAATTTTAGGCAACAGGGCAAAGGTAGGTCCTCTCAGTTGTTCCAAAACCTCCCAGAGACATTCCATATTTTTCAGTAGTGCATGAGATAAAGGGCTGGTCAAGCTCTGGAGACAGCCAGAGCAGGATTCCATAGAGTGCCTCTCAGAGGTGAGAGAAAGTAGGATTCCATAGAGCGCCTCTCAGAGGTGAGAGCGAGCAGGATTCCATAGAGCGCCTTTCAGAGGTGAGAGCGAGCAGGATTCCACAGAGCGCCTCTCAGAGGTGAGAGAGAGCAGGATTCCACAGAGCGCCTCTCAGAGGTGAGAGCGAGCAGGATTCCACAGAGCGCCTCTCAGAGGTGAGAGAGAGCAGGATTCCACAGAGCGCCTCTCAGAGGTGAGAGCGAGCCGGATTCCACAGAGCGCCTCTCAGAGGTGAGAGCAAGCCGGATTCCACAGAGCGCCTCTCAGAGGTGAGAGCAAGCTGGATTCCACAGAGCACCTCTCAGAGGTGAGAGAAAGCAGGATTCCATAGAGCGCCTCTCAGAGGTGAGAGAGAGCAGGCTTAGTAGGACCTAGACGCTCAGATAAGGGGACCTTAGCTTCTGCTTCACAGAAGGGTGAGCAACAAATGCCACGTAGGGAATCCAGGTCTTTGGTACGCGGCCGACCCGGGAGTACAGAGTCCCTTCCCAGGTGATGAGGGGGTCACAGGCACCGTCTGTGATTGACAGTGAATGCTCGAACGGAAGAGCAGAAGACTTGAGCTTTGGGAGACTCTGTATCCTTTGTTTTCTGGAAAGTTAACCTGAACCGTGTGGTTTTGTGGTGGGTGGAGGAGGTGGGGGGGGGGGACTGCAAAGTAGGAGATTATCTACATATTGCACTAGGTGGCTGGGAGACAGGTAAACAGAAACGGGTCAGTGGACAGAAGCTGGCAGAACCCCTGGGGAAAGACAGTCCACATAAGCTGATGTGTTCTGTTCTAGGGTCCTCCAAGACAAATGCCAAGAGGTCACGTGAATCTGGGTGTAAAGGAACGGTGAGGAAAACCTCCTAAAGACCATGTCAGAACAGACAAGATAGTGGTATTAAGGGGAGGGTGTGGGCTTGAGAAGGCTTACTAAGAAGGCACTGTATGATAGGTTTTATGTTTTTTAGAGAAATAGGGTGTTGAGAGCAATGGGGTAGGAAGAGTTCCAGAGTAGGATCTCAATGGGTGATGGTAGAGGGCCACAGAAGGAGAGGGGTGCCCTGTACCTCTGGGTCAGCAAGGGAGTCTGGCAAAGGACAGGGTAAAGCATTAGTGTCAGCTAGTGGACAAGGAGGTCCTTCAGAGGCTGGACAGAGCCAGGGAATTCCAGAGGGAGTTGGATGAAGTATAATTTAGCTGTTATATCCCTGCTTAAACATGAAGTGGGACAACCAGGGACAACAAGGAAGGAGTGAGCATAGGTGACCCCAGGTGGAGAGAATGGAGGACCTGCAGCCCCAGGCCACAGAGATCTGAGGAGGATATGTCTTACTAGAGTGAACAGGAAGTACAGCCCCAGAATCTATTAGAACAAATAGACTTTACCCTAGGCTCCTCTGTGGTTGTTGGGGGCTGAAGTCCCCATCTTCAACTGCTAGGCCAGGATATTTGGTTGCCAGACCCAGAAGATCAGAAAGATTTTCCTGTGGAAGAGGAACCTGGGGAGTGGCCTACTTTAGCAAGGTGGAGAGAGACAGTCAGCCTTCCTGTGTTTAACCTGTCCACAATTTGGGCATGGCCCTGGCACTGGGTCAGGTGAAGTGTGGCTCTCTGTCCAGTGACCAGTAGTGCTGAGCTTGAAGAAAGCTCCAGGTAGGATGTGTTGGTGATCCATCATTTCCCAATGGGGCTGCAGAGACACTGCTGGAGCCTGGTATTTCTGTCCATCACAGGAAGCCGTTTCCATCCTTTCCTGCTTCTAGCTCATTAAACACCTTAAATATCATATTCAACAGGCCTCTCTGAGCGCTTTGAGGGCTGTCATCTAGTCTCTTAGGTGCTCTGTGTGTGTGTGTGTGTGTGTGTGTGTGTGTGTCTTTTCTCTGTCTCTCTTTTCTTAAGACAGGGTCACTCCACTGTCCTGGAACTCATTATGTATGTATACAGGTTAGCCTCAAACTCAGAGATATACCTGCCTCTATCTCCTAAGTGCTGTGAATAAAGGTAGGTTCCACCATGACCGGCAAATTCTCTCTTAATACACCTGCTTTTGAGTATTATTTGATATTAAACAAATGTTAAGTTACTTTAAATTTACTTTTAATTACTTGCTGTGGGCTTAACCTTGGCAATATCTACAGAAGACTGTTGTGGGTTTGGTAACATGACACTTATGTTAATTGGGCCCCCAAAATTGCATGGGAGTCTCCAGTAAGATGCTGAGGCTCCTGTCCCCCATTGGTCTTGATTGGTAAATAAAGTTGCTAGCAGCCAATGGCTAGGCAGGAGACAGAGGCGGGACTTTGGGGGTTCCTAGACAACGAACTGATGAGGAGGGGAAGGGATAGAACTGCCAGGAAAGGAGTAAGGTCCAGGCCTGAGAGGTGCAGAAGAGAGAGTATACCAATCACATAAGAGGGGAGGGGGTGCTGACAGGGTCTAGGGCAACAAAGATGGTATATAGATTTTAGTAAGTAATAACTCAAGAATATCAGAGGGGGAGGTGTTAGCCATGTGGAGGTTTGGGAGTGTCCCAGCCATTGAGCTGTTTAGGGCATATTAAATTATAAGGCTGTGTGGTGTGTGTGTGTGTGTGTGTGTGTGTGTGTGTGCCTGTCTGTCTGTCTGTCATTCAGGAACCCAGAACATTGAGGAGCGCATGTCTACACCACCGGGTCGATTTAAGCAGGGTTAATTGGTGATTGCATAGAAGACTACATGATAGGAGGTATAAACTGGTCTCTTCCTCGAAAGCTTGTCCCTGTAAATGAATTGTGATTATACTTAGCACACCTAAAAACATTATTCTGAGCACATTAAAATTGTTGACCATTTATAAGGTGACTGACCATAACTCGCATGTCTTAATTATCATTAACAACAAATTAGCAAGGCCAGAATTTTATAATTTTATTCCTGTTACATTTGAGCCTTAACATTTGTAATTTTGAATTGAAGATCCTTTAGCATTAAAACAATCTTTAAAACACAAATACAGACCGTGGAGAGACTGGAAACACATTTTCCTGATTCTTCCATAGCACAGTTTTACAAAATATCACAATTTCTAATATGACTCAAATAGCTAAAGCTTAACAAGGTTAGCAACAGCTTAAGGGGTTAGTTAGCCATCTTTAAGTCAGTTTCTGCTCGCCTGAATGGACCATTATAACTAAGGAATTTATAAACTTTGATCATCAAACATTTGTTGTTTGTTAAGTCCTATTTTCCATAATCCCCATTCCTGATTTTGTTCTCTTCTGTTATTTTTGCTCTTAGGAAAAAAATTATCATACAAAATTCATCCGTGTCCAAAATTTAGAGGCCTGCAGTTTCCTTAATCTAAGGAATACAGAAGAAAACAAACCCTCCTCAAACTCTCCTACATTTTAAAACAAGAGTTGAATCTAATTTACATATATGTCACACTGTAGGCAAATTAAGATTACCTATGCATAGATATTTAGCTATCAACCATTTGTTGTTGTTGTTGTTGTTACAAGCTTTAACCTAACTTTTTACTCTGCTTGGTGTTTTACAGATTTTAAAAAACCACACCCAATGATCTTACAAATCCTGAGATTAAAAAAAGTTTACATTTCAGCAAAAGCTTCAGTGAGAGTAAACAGAAGCAAGGAAAGATGGGTGGGTGGTCAGAGAGCCAAACTCCTGATTACATTAGCCATTAGTAACCTCTATTGCAAACATCTCAACTCTTAGCTCTTCTCAAGCACATAGTGTCCTTTCTCTGAGCTGCTCTGTTTTGTCTGTCCATCTGTCTATGTCCTGTTCCCTCTTTCCTTGTGTTCACCCTCCCAGATTTCCCCCCTCGACAGAGACAGGTGGACAGCATGACCCCCAGGACAGAGCCTTGAAGGAAACTTTTTTTTTAAGAAATTGATTTTTTGTTTTTTGTTTTTTTTGAGATAGGGTTTCTCTGTGCAGCCCTGGCTGTCCTGGAACTCACTCTGTAGACCAGGCTGGCCTTGAACTCAGAAATCTGTCTGCCTCTGCCTCCCGAGTGCTGGGATTAAAGGCATGAGCCACCACGTCCGGCTGAAGGAAACTTTTTTTTCCCCTTGTTCCGGTCAACCCCGCTCCCTCTGCTTGACCCCCGCTCGCTCCCGCCAGCTCTCCTCACTCCGGCCAGCC
Organism: Mus minutoides; assembly: GCA_902729485.2. Classification (NCBI taxonomy): domain Eukaryota; kingdom Metazoa; phylum Chordata; class Mammalia; order Rodentia; family Muridae; genus Mus; species Mus minutoides. The sequence continues at coordinate 2,338,446 of LR753305.1, read as the reverse complement.
CCACTAGCTCCCGGCCGCCCCCGTACGGTCCCCGCTTGTTCCAGCCGGCCCCGCTCGCTCCAGTCGGCCCCGCTCGCTCCGCTTGGCCCCGCTAGCTCTGCTTGGCCCCGCTCGCTCCAGTCGCCCCGCTCGCTCCTCTTGGCCCCGCTCGTTCCGGCTGTCCCCGTTCGGCTCCGCTTGCTTCAGACAGCCTCGCTTGCTCCTGTTGGTCTCTCTGGTCCAAGGATTCATTTCTTATTATTCTTCATAAGTACGCTGTAGCTGACTTCAGACGCACCAGAGGAGGGCGTCAGATCTTGTTACAGGTGGTTGTAAGCCACCATGTGGTTGCTGGGATTTGAACTCATCACCTTTGGAAGAGCAGTCGGGTGCTCTAACCCGCTGAGCCATCTCACCAGCCCAGAAGGAAACTTTTAAACATGCTTGGGTCTGTAGTAAGCAGGCCAAATTTCATCTCCAGAGCATGTGACAATATCTCATACTTAAAAGACACTTGAACGTCTGTAAGCCTGAGCTGGTGATCAAAAGGGGGTGACGGCAAGCACAGAGCAAGGAACACTTAGCAATAAGAGGTGTTTCAAGAGCAGAGAGTATAGAAAAAAAGAGATAAAGGGATTTTAAAAGTGCAGTATGGTATCAGAAGTCAAGATCTGTGAGAATTTGGGTATGACTGTCACTTTGTGGCCACTGAGACTGATCTAGTTTGCACTGAGTTCAAGCTACTTGGAGTAAGACTGTGTGGCATAACGGAGTCTCTGAGTAGGAAAACCAGAGAAGGGAAAGAGATTAGAGGAGGCAGGGGAGAAGAGTCCCTGAGTCTAATGAGAGCCTATGCTAGTTCAGGCTCCAGTAGGCATGAGAAAGACAGAGGAAGCTCCAGGAGTGGGCAAGAGACAGGGCAGGCAGGAAAGAGATGTCTAGATGAGTGGCAGAGCTAGGAAGAGTTTGGGGAGACTTAGAGAAGGAATCATAAATCATGAAACTCCCCTGCCAGCAGGGAGTTCCAGCAACAGCACAGCAATGCAGACAGAGGAAGGACAACACTGTAAGGGCTAAATGCTGAGGGGCAGAATCTCGGTTCGAGGGCACCCTCCAAGTTGTCTAGAAAAGCTGCCTAACACATCAACAGGACCTTTGTAGAAAATTCCAGAGAGAGAGGGAAGCTCCACAAGCCAACAAAAAACAGAGACAGCAGGCAGCTCTCAGAGGACACTTGCCTTAGGAGCCAGGAAGAGATAAACTGGGGAGAAGAGTAGGTGGCTACTCTTCTACCAGTGGGAGAAAAATGGCTAAAGAGATGGACTGTAAGATTTGGAGTTGAACGTGGTGAGAGGCAGAAGCCAGCGTAGAGGTGAATAATCCACACACAGGAAGGCCAAATCAGCACTTTGCTTTCATTAGGAGGGAAAGGACTCTTCAAAAAGGGGGGACCCAGGTTTGGGTTCCAAATTAAGAAAAGAGCATAATGAAACAATTAACTGGACCACTGCATGGGCAGAAAAATGTATTGGGGATCAAACTACCAAGCTATCTTGGGCAGTGCAGGGGCTGTGCACTGAGACAAGCTGTGCTGAACGACCAGGAGCCAGGTACTCTTGCCCGAGGTAGCCTACGTTTGAGGGGCAGATTAAGGGACGTTTCTGGTAAAAAGAGACCCATCTCTAGGCTTTTGTTTGCCTAATAAGTTCTTTGCCCAGCCCCAATGTCCTTCTGTTTAGAACATTGTCACCAGCACTGCCATTTTGGGGGGCCATTTTGGACCTAACAATATGTAGTCACAGGAGCAACCCCATATTTTATGACTAGCTTAAAGTACACACATACCCAGTACACCCACACACTTACTTTCTGGATGGCTGGAAAAAAATACATCCTTATGCACCCTCTCACCTCACCCCCTCATGAGCCTTTTGGTCAGTTACAGGAAGGCGGTAGTTAAAACTGAAAGGAAGGCAGGTCTTCTTTTGATATGTCAACAATTCATTTATCCCTTCCCATTTTGTACGGTCTGAAACTCTGATGCATGTGTGTATGCTGTGTGTGTTTCCTTATGTCACTGGCAAACAGCAGTGGATATGGAAAGAAGTGGGCCAAGCAGAGTTCCGTTGTTGTGCTGGGCCCCTGTCTGTCCCGCCATCAATCCGTTATCGGTTCTTCAGGGATGGATGTTTACTTGTACCAGGAACATGGCCGCCTGAGTCAGATGCCCTGCTGAAATAAGAGGTGCGTCGGAACTCAAACTGATCCACTTCACCTCTGCACAGAATTACAGAAACTTTATGTAGAAAGACCAGGACCACAAGATGGCTTAGCATGCACAGTACTTACTGCCAAGTCTGCAGACCTGAAGCTTCTTCCCAAGAAGAGAACTGACTCCAGCAAGCTGTCCTCTGACTTCCACATGTGCACCACACACACACACACACACACACTCTGTTCTCACCCTCCAAAGCTGATCGCTCCTTTCTTCCTATCTGTGATGGGAATTCCTTTAGGGCTTGCTGCCGCCGCCACTGCCTACGATGGGCTGGCTAAACTCACAGCTTATGCTGCCCGGCTGAGGCTTTCTCCCAACAATGTACATTGAACTGACCACTCAGAATCACCTCCAGGTATGCTTCAGAACCAAGCCACACTGAGAATCCGGCCATGCTCAGGTACTATGATCTTCTAATGCGTTTTTGAAAATTGGAAAACAAAACATTGTTATGTGAAAAAGTAAAAATGAAATCCTAAGCAAACCTCAGAACTATTGTTTTCTAGTCTAAGGGAAACTACTCTGATATCACATTCTAGGAACTAAAGAGAGGTAAAGACAGATAACTAATCTTAAACGACATTACTATGTTACATTTTACATACTGACTGCTCCTGCTGCCAAAGGGATAAACCAAAACCCAGAGCTATGAGAAAAAATGTTTTCAGAAACATCTAGTCACTTTTCAAAACTATTCAGTTGTCCCTTGAAATGCTGGTTGCTTTTGAGTAGTTACAGGTAGACGCTGATAGAAACAGTTCTGAGGAAAGATTTTTTTTTCTTGTGCTCATGGATTCTGAGGGTTTCGTCCATGGCTGCTTGGCTCATGTCCTTGGCAAGATCATTACAGGAAACACATGGATGAGGAAGCAATTTACCTGGTGACAGACAGGAGCCAGAGGAAGGAACTTGCAAGAAGGGGACAGGCAAAGGACGCAGAGGGTGTGCTCTCCACCCACCCACCCAGCTCCTCCTCCTCATCTTCTCCCAGCTCAGAACAACACTCCATCCATGTGATGATCCATTCACCCACCCATGTGTGGACGCTCCTTCACAGGTGTGCCCTGAGGTATGTATCTGTCAGAGGTATCTTTATGTATCTGTCAATCCAGCGGACAGTCGAAGTTAACCAGCGAATTTGGTGTCCACAGGAGATTGATGAAGCCACAACTCCCCCACAGATATTAAAGTTGACACGCTCAAGACTCTTGTATAAGTCAGCACAATATTTATATATATTCTTCTGCATAACCTCATGCAATGTAAAGAGCTGAGCAGTAGTTTAGGGAATAATGACAAGAAGACAGCTCAAAAGCAGCGGTGTGTGTGTGTGTGTGTGTTTGTGTGTGTGTGTTTGTGTGTGTGTGTTTGTGTGTGTGTGTGTGTGTGTGCTTGTGTGCCCATGTGTGTGTGCCTGTGTGTGTGCACTGTGTGTGTGCCCGTGTATGTGTGCCCATGTGCGTGTGCCCGTGTGTGTGTGTGTGTGTGTGTGTGTGTGTGTGTGTGTGTGTGTGTGTGTGTGTGTGTGTGTGTGTGTGTGTGTGTTGGTGGTGGTGATCCCTCCAGGCAGGGCTTCTCCAGCTACCTCTGTCAATTTAAAACACTTTAATTTATATATAAATTACCAGTGTAGTAGAGGCCACTAAGTAAGTGGCAGAGACAGAGGCCACACCACATTACATTTGGGGGCGGGGAGGAGAACGTTGCTATTAGATTGAGTCCAACTCCTCTCAAGAGCAAATAAAAACTGTACGGGGTGGGTGGGAAGGGCTCCCACACTTGAAGAGGAAGCCCCCTCTTCTTCCAGGTGTCTCACTCAGAAAATAGATAGAAACCTTTCCTCTGTGAAAATGCTGATGACTGTACTTGTGGAAACTTTGCACTATAAAAGCCCTCTCTGCTGCTTGCTCTCTGAGCTTTAATAAATCCTGGATTAGCATGAAAACCACCCAGGCACTGACTCTCCACATTTCTCGACCCACTGTCTGGAGTTGGCTTCTTCTTATTGAGTAACTTTTCTGAGTTGGAAAACTGCCCATTGCCTGGAACTCAGGACTACCCCCCAAATCTGAGCAGGGCAGTAGCATCCCCACGCCTCCACTGCACGCCAGGCCGGCTTTTTTTCTCTGTTTCTTTTTCCTTGCCTTTGCTCTCATTCATAGCCATTCAAGAGCTTTGCGTTTTGTTGTGCTGGGTACCTTGCCTGGGACCGTGTGCACACCAGAGAGGCACCCTACTAAGTGACACCTCCTCACCTGGGCTGCGGGACATCCTCTTCTTTATAATAAAAGTGAAATTAGAGTTTCTGACCCAGCCCTCTGAATTTACAATGCACAGAGTGTCAGCTGCCCCACCTCTGCTCTCAGGAGGTGGCAGCCTCTTTTCCGTGGCCTCTCTCAGCACTCCCTGGTCTTCAGAGGAGTCCCTCAGTTTCCAGGACACCACAGTGCTACAGCTGTTCCCTCTGGGCAGCCACAGGACTGTCCACAGTCTTAACAGCTTTGCTGGCTGGCACTCCATGTGAGCTCACAGCCATTTCCACTGTTTCCAAAATGTCATTCTAGCCTCCACCTGCCATCCTCCACTGCCGTCTGTTCTTTGTACTCTCTGGCGGAGCCTCTCAAGGGTCAAGGTCCTCAGCCTCACTACAGTAGCCTGTCGGCAGGTGATCCATGCCTATGGAAGCTGAGGTAGGAGAACAGAAGAGTTTGAGGCCAGCCTGGAGTATACAGGGCCTTCCTACCTACAAAATGGTAAATGAAATATGCTTTGAGTGCAATTATTTTTTTTAGTTTTTTCTTAGTTGTATTTTTCTTAATTGTAATTATATCTGTATAATATATGCACAACCCCCCCTCAGATACTAAAATTGACATGCTTAAGTCTCTTTTTATAAAACAGCATACTATTTATTATTTTTTAAATTAATCATTCTATTTGTTTACATCTCAAATGATATCCCACTTTTCGGTCACCCCTTCCACCAATCCCCCCATCCCACATCTTCCCTCCCCAAACAGCACAATATTTATGTACATTTCCTGTATAATATAAATCATCTCTCCATTATCATACCTCAGGGACTGTAAAGAGCTGAACAAGCCGGGTGTGGTGGCGCACGCCTTTAATCCCAGCACTTGGGAGGCAGAGGCAGGCGGATTTCTGAGTTCGAGGCCAGCCTGGTCTACAAAGTGAGTTCTAGGACAGCCAGAGCTACACAGAGAAACCCTGTCTCGAAAAACCAAAAAAAAAAAAAAATGCTGAACAGTAAAGAATAATGCAGTGCTACACACACACACACACACACACACACACACACACACACACAAACTTACCATTTTAGTCAGGGCCAGTGGTGGTAACACAACACTGCACAGCCATCACAACCTTGCATTTCCAGGTGCTCCATGCTGTACAGCTGACACTCTGTTCACTAAGCGATAGCTCCCACCCCTCTCCCCTGCTCCTGGAAACCACACTTCTGCTCTCTTTGAACGTGCTCCTTCTTGGCGATCCCTAGAAGCAGAATATTGCGAATGCTGTCCTTTTGTGGCTGGTGTGTCTAAGCAGAATGCATGCAAGCTTCATCAGTGCTGTACTATGTATTGGAATTTTATTCCATGTTAAAGGTGAGTGGTATTGCAGTGTATAGATATTGGTATTCCATCCTGTTTGCCTGGCCAGTGCACACAGACTTCTATTTTTTGGGTAGTGAAGTTTGTACTTTGATAGTGAGGAATGGCAGGTTGTCAGCAGGATGAGCCTTTTTTTTTTTTTTTTTTTTTTTTTTTTGGTTTTTCGAGACAGGGTTTCTCTGTATAGCCCTGGCTGTCCTGGAACTCACTCTGTAGACCAGGCTGGCCTTGAACTTTAGAAATCCGCCTGCCTCTGCCTCCGGAGCGCTGGGATTAAAGGCTTGCGCCACCACGCCCGGCCAGGATGAGCCTTTTATGCAGAGAAAAAAATGGGGATGGATGGGGAGTACTGAACTGGGTACTGGAAGCCTGACCTGCCCCCAGTAGAGCAGCTAGAAGAGAGGCTGCATCAGAACCTACTGGGGTACCTGGAAGGATGCAGATTTCTAGACTCTGTCCCTGGAAGAGATGTCTGAGTATCCACTTTTTGTTTTGTTTTGATTTTTTTTTTTTTGACAGGGATTCCCTGTGTAGCCCTGGCTGTCCTGGAACTCACAGATTTGCCTGCCTTGCCTCAAGTGGTGGGTTAAAGGCATGTGCCACTGCTGTGGACCTCATTCTCCCCATTCTCCATCAAATCAGAGATTTTCCCAATGGGGCTGCATTATTCATCACCAGAATTTTACAGAGAGACAATAGATCTGCCTGCACAGATGGGAACGAGGTACAGAGCAAAGAGAACATTCACTGTGAGGGGTTTGGCCTTGTTCTTACACCAAGCAAACCAGCTATGCCCATTCCTTCCTCCTCACCCACACCGAGATCCCACAGGACTCTTAACTTTTAGAAGGAGTTACATATTATGTTTAGGGGAGCTTTGATTGTGTGAATGTCTATGTACCACAGTGCTTTCAGAGCCAGATGAGGGTTCCCTGGAACTGGCTTTACAATGCTTGTGAGCTGCTATATGGCTGCTGGAAATCAAACTCTGGTCCTCAGGAAAAACACCAAGTGACCATAACTGCTAAGCTATCTCCCCAGCCAGTGCTCATTTAAAACAAATTATTTGTTTTTATCGTATGGGTATTTTGTCTGCATCTATGCCTGTACATCACATACATGCCTGGTGTTCTTGGAGGTCAAAACTGTCTGATACCCTAGGTCTGTAGTTACAGATTCTTTTGAGCCACTGCCAGTTGACCCTGGATCCTCTGGAAGAGCAGTCAGTTCTCTTAATTGCTGAGTCATCTCTCCAGCCCTCTACAGGATTTAAAACCAATGGGACTAAAAAGGAATAATTATCAAATTTCAAATTTCATTTTAAATTCAATAGAGCTAAATTGATTTGTATATTACAAAGTTTTTGAAATTATTTTTTAATTTTAAAAATGATTGCTTTTTGTAAACTTAGTTTGATAATTCTCTTGCTTTGATTTAATATAAATTGTTCTTATTTAATTTTAGCTGTGGTAAAAGGTCTCCAAAGAACTTGGTTGGGTGTTCTTCCTGCCAAGCAGCTCATAGCACATTTTCCTTCCTTCCTTCCTTCCTTCCTTCCTTCCTTCCTTCCTTCCTTCCTTCCTTCCTTCCTTCCTTCCTTCCTTCTTTCCTTCCTTTCTTTCTTTCTCTCTTTCCCTCTTTCTCTCTCTTTCTTTCCTTTTTTCTTTTTTTGTTTTTTGTTTTTGTTTGTTCTTTCAAGACAGGGTTTCTCTGTATAGTCCTAGCTGTCCTGGAACTCACTTTGTAGACCAGGCTGGCTTGGAACTCAGAAATCCGCCTGCCTCTGCCTCCCGAGTGCTGGAATTAAAGGCGTGCGCCACCACGCCCAGCTTATTTTCTTTATTTACATTTCAAATGTTATTTCAAATGTTATCCCCTTTCCTAGTTTCCCCTCTGAAAATGCCACCACCTCCCTGATCCCCAACCCACCCACTCCCCCCCACCCCCCACTTCCTGGCCCTGGCAGTCTCCTATACTGAGGCATAGAACCTTCACAGGATGGAAGGCCTCTCCTCCCATTGATGACCGACTAGGCCATCCTCTGCTATGTATGCAGCTAGAGCCATGAGACCTGCCATGTGTTTCTTTGGTTGGTGGTTTAGTCCCAGGGAGCTCAGGGGGTACTGGTTAGTTCATATTGTTGTTCCTCCTATGGGGCTGCAAACCCCTTCAGCTCCTTGGGTACTTTCTCTAGCTCCTTCTTTGGGGATCCTGTGCTCCAGGACAAAATACCCATGGAAGGAGTTACAGAGACAAAGTCTAAAGTAGAGACTGAAGGAATGACCATCCAGAGACTGCCCCACCTGGGGATCCATCCTATAAACAACCACCAAACCCAGACACTATTGTGGATGCCATTTCTTTCATATATGTATATGAATATATATGAATTTATTATTATTATTATTATTATTATTATTATTATTATTTTGGTTTTTTGAGACAGGGTTTCTCTGTATAGCCCTGGCTGTCCTGGAACTCACTTTGTAGACCAGGCTGGCCTCAAACTCAGAAATCCACCTGCCTCTGCCTCCCGAGTGCTGGGATTAAAGGTGTGCGCCACCACGCCCGGCTATTATTATTATTATTATTATTGATTTTGTGAGACAGGGTTTCTCTGTATAGTCCTGGCTGTCATGGAACTCACTCTATAGTCCAGGATGGCCTTGAACTCAGAAATCCACCTGCTTCTGCCTCCCAAGTGCTGGGGTTAAAGGTATGTGCCACCACTGCCCGGCATTTCTTCATATTTTTGATATTTGGAAATTTCACATCATGAAGCATGATCATACTTACTTTTGAGCCTTCCCAGGTCTGCCCAACACCCTTGTGACCCCACACCAAAGAAGAGGAGGAGGAGGAGGAGGAGGAGGAAGAGAAGAAGAAGAAGAAAAAGAAGAAGAAGAAGAAGAAGAAGAAGAAGAAGAAGAAGAAGAAGAAGAAGAAGAAGAAGAAGAAGAAGAAGAAGAAGAAGAAGAAGAAGAAGCCAAAGCCATCCAATTTGTATTGTCCACATACTTACAGGAGCATGGTCAAACTCCATGCACATTTTTGGTCATATGTCAAAGTTATGTCTACTCTCAAAATGTTTACTTGATTGAAAAATATGATTTTTAGATTGTAGATAGTGAAAGCTAGCATCATACTCTTAGTTGTGTTCTGTGTACATGTGCCACAGGTCATGGGTTGAGGTCAGAGGACAAGGTGCAGGAGTTGGTTCTCTCCTGCCACTATGTGGGTGCTGGGGACTGAACTCAGGTCCTCAGGCTTGGTAGCAAGTGCTTTTGCTTGCTGTGCCATCTCACCAGCTCTCTTCCCAGTCTATCTTTCTTTGCTCTCAGACACGTCCCTTAACCTTTCCGAGTGGAGCCTCTGAGATCCTACTTCCCTCACAGTCCCTGTCATCTCCACTTAATAATGAGGCTGGGTCACTGTCAAGTTCAATCCCTATTCCTGCTCCTGTCATTGTGGATGTCTCCTGTCTGACACTGTTGGACACAACTATCATTTCCTCTAAGGTCTGTGCCTGGGTCAGTGACTACTGATCTCAGAGTCATGTGTAGCCTTCTTCAAAAGATTTGGTATATGCTCTAGTTAGCATTAACTGTCAACTTGACTGTGGTAGTTTGAATAAAAATGCCCCCTCCCCCCTCCCCAAGGCCTATAGAAAGTGGCACTATTAGGAAGTGTGGCCTTGTTGGAGGAAGTGTGTGACTGTGGAGTCAGACTTTGAGGTCTCAGTTGCTCAAGCTTCACCCAGTGTGGCTCACTTGCTCTTCTTCCTGCTGGCTGCCCATCCCGATGTAGAGCTCTTAGCTCCTCTAGCACCATGTCTGTCTGCATGCCACCAGGCTTCCTACCATGATGATTAATGGACTAAACCTCTGAACTGTAAGCCAGCCTCGATTAAATGTTTACCTTTATAAGGAAAATATGCCCAGGTCACAGCGTGTCTTCACAGCAATAGAAACCCTAACTAAGATACTGATAGAGTCTAGAAACCACCTAAGGCAAACAAACAAACAAAATCTTTTTTTTTTTTTTTTTTTTTGGTTTTTCGAGACAGGGTTTCTCTGTATAGCCCTGGCTGTCCTGGAACTCACTCTGTAGACCAGGCTGGCCTCGAACTTAGAAATCCGCCTGCCTCTGCCTCCCGAGTGCTGGGATTAAAGGCGTGCGCCACCACGCCTGGCTCACAAAATCTTTTCAAGTGATTGTCTTCATCAGGTTAATCTGTGGCCGTCTTGATTGCCATAACTGAGCCCAGTCCACTGTGGTTGGTGCTGTGTCCTAGGCAGGAGGTCCTGGCCTGTGTAAGGAGGTCAGCAAGCTAGAAAGCAAGGCAGCAAGTAGAGTTCTATGGTTTATTCTTCAAGTTCCTGTCCTGGCGTCTCTCAATGATAGATTAGGATCTGGAAGTGTAAGCTAAATAAGTCCTTTTCTCCCCAGGTTGCTTTATCACAGCAACAAGAGGAAACTAGAACAATGTACTGAACAATGTACTGTTGCCAAGCTTGACTACCTGAGTTTCAAACTCAGGACTTACATGGTAGAAGGAAACAAGTTATCCTCTGGTCTCCCACACATGCTATGGCATGTATGAGTGCCACCCCATAAATCAATAAAAATGTAATGACAATGAAAAATAAAAAAGAATGAATTGTCTGAAGGGGGAGAAACAGAAACAACCCCCCCCCCCCACACACACACATCGAAACCTCAGGTTTCTAAAGCACTAGTCCACGCTCGAACAGCAACTCCACACTGGGCTCCAGGAGACACCCTCCCTCCCTGCTTAAATCGGTGCTGTGCCTCTGACTCCCCTATTAAATTAATTCATGGTGCTTTCTGTTGCTTTTAGTTTTAGACATACAATTAATATGCTCTGAAATGTGAGTCCAATCCTGGTCACAGAAGTATTTTAAGAGTGACCTGGGATGCCTACACATCTGGCACAGAAGTAACACTAATCATGTTACAACATTAGTGTTGTTCCCTTCCCCTTTCTGTATTAGAAAACACTGTATTTCTCTTTCAAGCTTACTATTCCAATTATTCTTTTAGAGAGAGCAAAGCAATGATGGTTGAGTTTTGAAATGCAAAGAGCATGGGGATTTTGAAATGCAAATATTTTCAAGAGTAACATGCTTAAAAAATAATTGAGCACTATCTATGTTCCAGGAAAGGTGCCAGGGATTCATTCACTCCTTCTTCCTCACTTGCCCTGAGGCAGGAGGTAGGGCAAGGACGCCTTCTTCTCTGCCTCTTCCCAGGGAGCTTACAGTTCAGGGCAGGAGGAGGGGCCAGGCAGCCAGAACCATGTTCTGGGTACAAGACAGAGAGTGAGAGAGGGGCACAAGGGAGCGCACTCCCGATCCATATCAGAAAGACTGCCAGAGGGAAAAAGGACCAACAGAAATCTATGAAGACTGAGAAGTTGAAAGGCCACCAGCAGAAAACATGCTGCAGGCAAGGAGACGTCAGCTCAAAGAAGTGGCACGGCGTACACCAAGAGCCAAGAGATGGGCACAGAGCATACAGCTTGCTGGTCAGCACCGCGACTCGGGGGCTGCTGAAGGTCTTAGGAAGAGAATAGACCTATTCACATTTATACTCTAGAAAGGCCCTATCCAGCCGCTAGTCTGGCTTGGGTAAGATGTGGTGATGTTCAAGTTTGGAGGCTGGTTCATGGACTATGGTAGGAATCTTTATGCAAGGGTATGGCACCCTGAAATTTGCTTTACGAAAGAAAGAGCTGGAGAGATGGCTCAGCGGTTAAGAGTACTGACTGCTCTTCCAGAGGTCCTGAGTTCAAATGCTAGCAACCACATGGTGGCTCACAACTATCTGTAATGGGATCATATTGGGATCATATGCTCTCTTCTGGTGTGACTGGAGACAGCTACTCATATAAATAAAATAGATAAATCTTAAAAATGAAAGAAAGCGAGAAAGAGCGAGAAAGAAAGAGAGAGAGAGAGAGGAAGGAAGGAAGGAAGGAAGGAAGGAAGGAAGGAAGGAAGGAAGGAAGGAAGGAAGGAAGGGATGGCTCTGTGGTTAAAAGCACTTGCTGCTCTTGTAGAGGACCTGGGTTCAGTCCCCAGGACCTATAATAGTTCATATTCATCCTTAATGCCAGTTCTAGGGGGATCCTGCACTCTCTTCTGAGTGGTGTGGGTACCAGGCATGCATATAGTGCACATACATACATGTAGGCAGAGCACTCATACACACAAAATAATCAAAAAATTTGGAGGGCAAGAGGAAATTACTTGATGTATATAGCAATCATGTGATTATATGATGTACTTTCTTCTGTCCATTCACAGATAACTCTTGTTAGGCTGATGAGTGGTTTGTCCCTGCTTCCATGTTGGGTAGTCACAGTGATGTGTGGGCTTTGGGGAGTAGAACATAGGCCATTGCTTGACTGCAGTCTCTTGGCAGGATTGGCTTCCATGTAGAAATAAGGTGTAGGTCAAGTGATTTAACTGTGAGGGAAAGTATCTAAGTTGCTGTTCTAAGTGGCTTTTCTGGACAGTAGGATTGGTGGAGTAGCCTTCAGACATTCTGGAGGAATGGAAGTCAGGATGCGTGGACACAGAGATGGCAGGAAGCAGCAGGCGTCATGTCAGAGCCTCTCAGGAGAGGGTATAGGGACTCCAAGACCAAACACTGACTATTGGATGACATTTGACTGCATTATAATAAGGTTATGGTAGAATTGGCTAGGTGAGGAGGGAGAGGAAAGCCAAGCCCCAGGACACCCACTGCAACACCAGGCCCCACCTCCTCATAAACTGTGACTGGGCTGTTCTCCAGGCTATGGAGTAAGCCATACAGTTTCATGTCACTTAACAACAGGGAAGCCATCTGGGAAGGGTATGGTTAGGCAATTTCATCATAGTGCAAACACAGAGTGTCCTTACTCTGAGTTGGCATCCATGTGAGGAAGTGATACAATCTCATGGGACCACCGCTGTACGTGCACTGTGTCCTTGGATGGAATGTTACTATGTAGTAATGTTACTATGTAGGTCATGTATTCAACTAATAGATCCTTGTTATTTATGTTTAAATCTTCCCTGCAGAAAGACTACCCCTGACATTCACTGCCCCCGCCCCCCCCCTAATCTTTCACTCTTGCGTTGGAAGACCATCTTTGGAGTCTGAGGACTGATGGATGTGACCAACAGCAGCAGGGGCTGGAGACCTTCCACAACAGACTGTAAGTGGGATGGCCTATTAGTACTCTGTCCCAGCACTTTGTCATTCCTCCCAAACTATCAGGGAAGACAAGCACAGAAAGAAGTGGGATTAGTTTTCAAAATATTGCATGCAAGAAGATTAGGCCTTAAGTTTTAGGACTGAAGACAAACTGCATCTTATCCATTTCTCTGCATGGCCCCACATCCTAGTTCCAAACAGTGCCTTCTGCATCACTCCCGGCACCTTAGACCAGAGACTGGGAAATGGGGAAAGCAGTGTTTTAAAGGGACAAACAAGAGGATAAAGGAGGACATACAGCTCCCATTAGAGAGTATTAGTTCCCAAGAAGAAAGAGGTTTGACTTAGTAATTAATATGCACTGATTTTCTGGTAGCAAAATTCAAGTCCAAACATTGGGCAGGAAGTTAGAAAGAGCAACTCAGTAGATGCAAATTCCAGGAGGTACTTACTGTGAAAATTTATGTGCATATGAGAGTGACTCCCAGAGCAGCACTGAATGCTCACCTGGCCTCTCTGCTTGCCCACCTGAGACTGGGCAAACCGCTCGCAGGCACCTGCATTCTTTCCTTTTCCCGAGATGGGCATCACTGACTTCTTCCTTTTTGGAACACTGTTGTTTTGTTTTCTCCTGCCTCTTGAATTAGAGTTAGAAATTCAACCAATAGTCAGGTGTGGTAGTGTGTGTCTGTAATCCCACCACAAACAGAGCTGAGGCAGGAGGACTTTTCGAGGCAAGTCCAGGACATTTAGAAAAACATGACTCATGCAGAACAAGTAATAATAAATTAACAAGGGGAAGAGTCTTTAAAGTCAGTTTCCTTTTCTGCTTCTGAAGTTAACTCAGCACTTACCTGTGCTGTGGACAGGATGGTGTATAACTTGGCCAAAAGCTGTAACCTGCAGTACCTATGAGAAAGCCGTCCTATGTAATGCATAGTAATGCACAGTGATGGTTTTGTTTTCTAGGCAAATGGATTGCCCCCTGGTCATCGCCATCATCACCACGGTGATCAATACCAATAAGAGAAAGAAAACAGCTACGCTCATGTACAATCTGAGGCCACAGTGCTGTGTTAAGGACATTGAGTTTCCTGTTGACTAGCCTTCAGTTTTCTCCAGACACACCTCTCCCCTACCTCACAAATAAGAAGTGGACAGGAGGGGAAAGGCTGCAAGGTTTCTAGGCTACATTTCTGCTTAAGTTTTATTTAGTTCACTTTCTTTTTTTTTTTTTTTTTTTTTTTTTTTTGAGACAGGGTTTCTCTGTATAGCCCTGGCTGTCCTGGAACTCACTTTGTAGACCAGGCTGGCCTTGAACTCAGAAATCCTCCTGCCTCTGCCTCCTGAGTGCTGGGATTAAAGGCATGCGCCACCACGCCCAGCTTAGTTCACTTTCAAGGTAACCCTCAAATAAGGCATCTGCTAAACCAACGGCTCCTCACTTTGTTCCACTGATCTTGAGTGCTTCTAAATTTCACTGGGCAAGTATTTACCAAGCAACCAAGAAAACCATTTGACTGGAGCTGGGAAGACTGCTCAGGGGGTAGAGTGCTTGCTGTGTAGACACCCCCGGCACCTATGCAAATGCTGGGCATGGCAGAGCATGCCTGTAACTTCAGTGTGTGGGGTGGTAGTGGAGATCAGCAGATCCTAGGGGCTTGCTGGAGAGCCAGTACAGTTGAAACTGTGAGTTCAGGTTCAATGAGAGACCTTGTATAAACCAAACAGAACAGAACAAAAGAGCAACAGAGGAAGAGACCAAGCATCAGCCTTGGCATCCATTATGTACACACACAGGTGACTGCACTTGTACACACACACACACACACACACACACACACACACACACACACAGAGAGAGAGAGAGAGAGAGAGAGAGAGAGAGAGAGAGAGAGAGAGAGAGAACATGATGAAAAGCACAGAATTGGAGCCAGACTGCCAGGTTCAAATCCTCACTGTACCACTTCCTTAGATTTTAATTGCTCGGCTTCTCAGTCTCTTGGTTTTCTATCTGTAAAGTGGGGATAAAGACTGCACCTATCTCAAAGGGCTGTTATGGTAACTAAGGAGTTAATATGTATAACATCCACCACAGGCTAAACACTGTATTAAGTATTTTCTTTTAGTTTAGTCAAATTGTGATGAATGTCTCCAGCATGCTCACTATACATTTTCTAGGACACTCGTATCTGTGATGTGTGTTACTAACTTAGATCTATGTTTGTCTTCAACAAATAGAGGGAGGGTGGATGCGTGACCTTTTGGTGGGTGGCTAAACTCTTAGTTGTTTGCCAGGCTGTGACAAAGAACAGAGGTTTCCCAAGGATATACTATAACCTCCATCAATTGGTCCTAGGTGAATTACGGAAAGTCTAATTCCCTCCTAAACCACAGGTTTACTATCAGCATTGGATGAGTGACGTTCGCAGCAGTGGAAACATCCCTGACCTTTGGTGAAGTCTGCCCCTTGCTCAGAAGCTGCGATGCCTTGGGTAAATCTGTGTACAGTAATACATTCTTCCCTTCCTCACGGAGCCCTAGGAGGGGCAGGGGGAAATGAGAGCCAGCTTGTGGGAGAGAGATAGTCAAGTACTTGTGAAATTGCTAATGACTGACAGCCAGGTACAGTGACAGTGCAGACAGAGGCTGAAGAGATCCTTCTTATCACTAAGAGAACACTCATGCAAAACTAAACCCAGCTTTAAAAAAATTCTAAGTTATGAAAAATGAGGAAACACATGGTTTTTGTTGTCTTGTAGGCTACAGGACTGAATGGCTTAGATACGTTTTTATTTTGCAATAAAAATAGAGTTGGTAAGCTCTAACTTAAGAACTGACAGAATGAAGTAAATTGAAAAAAAAAATCTCCATAAAAGATGGGGTTCCTCATCTGGGAGAAAGACCAGGATATCATTGGAAATCAAATAAAATCAACACCAATGAATTCTCCTTCCAGCCAATGAAAAAGGAATCTAGAAAAGGAAACTCCAGATCTCCTGTTTACCCAGCTGTCTGTACAAAGTGAATTATTCATGATTCACTGTGAATAATAAGCCTATGCAAATATTTGTTGTATTCTCCATTCTGAAGGAGCAGCAGGAAATGAAGTCACTATAAAATGAGTTAGTTAACTCTTGCTCTTTGAAATAAAGTGAGAAAATTGACACCGATGCTTACTTATATATATCCCTCCACTCAAAGGAAAAAAAAAATTTTTTCCTTCAGAGGCTTCTGTCCTGTTGGAAATAACAATTTAAAGCTTCTGTTGTATCGTGACCTTTATATGGTTTCCTTAGAAACTAATTATGAAAGGTTTTTGTTTTTTCTCAACTGTAGAGGGTTAAGAAGCTCACAGCAGTTCTTTAAGGGGAAACCTTAACGGACAAGTTTCCAAGTACTTGCAGCTTACTGTAAATTCTTACCTGAAAATTTCAGTTACAGGTTTTGATAAAGGGAATATTACAATAACACTGATACCAGCAGCTTTTAGCTTTTATCTTTTCACTACAGAGTTGGCTGGACAGTTTCCGTCAGAACTGCCAGACTAACAATTTAGAGTAGTGGTTCTCAACCTTCCTAATGCTGTGACCGTTCCTCATGTTGTGGTGACCCCTAACCATAAATTATTTTCATTGCTGCTTCATAACTGTAATTTCGCTACTGCTATGAATCACAATGTAAATATCTGATATGCAGGATAGCTGATATCTGACACCCAGTGAAAGGGTAGTTTAAGAACTGCTGACTTAGCACATAGTCCTGTGTTAGCATTTACGCAGCCTGTCCACGTGCCCTGGCAGCTCTGACTCTTGCTGCTTCAGTGCCTTTCACACTGTGCCACCACCATAGGCTGCCCCATCACCCCACCCCTATTTTTAAAATACATTTTATTTCATATCTGAGACAAAGCTTTACTGTATATACCAGGCTGGCCTTGAACTCATGTTCCCCTATCTCAGGCCCCAGAGTGCTGGGATTACAGATGTGAGCCACAAAGGCTCAGTTTACTACAACCTCTTAAGGAGTGGTGGTAAGCTAAAGTATGATGGCTGTTCTATATGTTACATTTACGAATGAATTTTACCAATAAAAACAGTTGCACCTTGAGTCTGAAGCTGACATGATTCAGATTGTGGGCTTGTTCCAGTGAAACAGACTAGGTTCAGAACAACCTCACTTTTGCTCAGCAATAGTCCCAGAGTCTCTGGAGGAGAAGCAGAGAGCTGGTTTGAGATTCCCTGGTTCTTATGGATCAGGCTGTCTAGAATTGCTCACTGGTGGATGTCCAAGCTCTGCCCAGAAGCTTTCTAGCCCTCCTCTCAGCCATCCTAGAGCCCAGGCAGAAGGACCCAGGCCACTGGACCAGACCTAGAGCAGACAGACTCTCAGGCAGGACTCATGCTTCCACCACCTGGTTGGTAAATTATGGGTGGAAATAAGGGTTGCCTCACATTTTGCAGCTAAGAAACAGGAATAGGCAGATCATTTAGATTTGGGTATCTAGGTAATAGAAGAACCAAGGTGAGACTAAAGTCTAGAGACTGAAGAAGATGGTTCAGTAGGCCAGAGTGACCGCACACAAGCACAGGAACCAGAGTCTGAATCTCTAGAACCAAGGAAAAGGCTGTACAGCCATGGTCGACACTGAAGTTTAGGTTTGATGAGAGACTTTCTCAAGGGAATCAAGTGCAGATTGCAGAGGAGACACCTGCCATCTTCTGGCCTCTGTGTGTTTATACACCCCACTAGACAGGCAAAGACACAGACATAGACACACACAGAGACACAGATATACACACAGACACACGACAGACAGAGAGACATGGATCCCCTCAAGACTAAAATCTGTACTTTTAACCAAGCTTTATTAATTTTTTCATGGTACTCTGAGGCAGACTATCCTCATGATCCACCCAGAAACCAAGAAACCTATCGTTTGCCGGGTGTCACCACACAACCCCTCACACTGCACCAAGTGCTTTGTGTATATTTTCCTTCTGCTACTGTAGTTTCTAGGCATCTGTCTGGGGAAATAGATCATATAGAGGGACATAAGAAGAAATGCATCCTTTATTAGGCATTAAGCATTAATGTGTTGAAAATGATCTACATTTCTAGAAAAAGAGAATTCTATTACTCCTCTCAAAATTGAAATGCTACCAAATGCATTCCAATATTTTATTTCATTCTATATTGGCTGAAAGTAACTTTTCTTATTTAAAAATGATATTAACATTGCATCTCAAAGTTAACTGGCAATACAAATAAAAGGCAAACTTTGGACTCAAATAAAGGGTAAAGCAGAGACTTGAAAAGCTTGGAAAAATCAGCTCTGAACTCAGTAAACCTCACTCACAAGTGAGCACTGCTCTCAGTCTTCACCCATGCCCTTTCTCTCAAGGATCCATCTTTACAAGGAAAAAAATTGAGACAGGATGGCACCATGTGGCACTGGTGTGCACTGTGTAGATGAGGCTACTCTCAAACTTACTGCTTCTGCCTTCCAAAGGCTGGGATTATAGTCGTGACCCACAATGCCTTCCTCTCACAGAACATACTATCACAAATCAGCATCTCCTTGATAGGAACTTGTCTCCATTATAAGTTAGTCCAATGGATTCCTTCTGATACTGTTATATCTGAGGAGACATTTCAATATATTGGATAGTTTCTTAACCTGTGATACAATTATTCTTTTAACAGGCTACTCTTTAAGGAAGGGCTACTGAACATCACTATGAATTAACATTGTAGTCCAAGAAGAAGGCTCTTGGGAGACAAAAGTGAAACTGATACATTTTTGTTGAGAAATGTGACCAGGGGACTTAACCACACTCCTTGTGGTTTCAGAGTAACATGGAACCCATAGATAGGCAGAGATACTTGTCATTCTTAGTAATGACATGACCACATCAATTCTTTAACATAAAGAAGTGGTTCTAGATGTTATAATTTCTTGGAAGCAGCATGGCTGGTGTGCAACACCAAAGGCAAATGAGATGCAATTCCATCCACTGATGAGGACCTATGCAGAAGGGCAGTTGGCTGCTTGAAGCCAACTTAAAGGTTGTCAACAAGTTCTTCTGATATTAACCTAAGGTGCTCCTGCTCCAAACGTAGCTTGCCAAACTGCAGCAAGGTCTTTATGTTGGAGCCTGGACCTCCTCTTGGTTCAAGGTTGCTCTGGTTCCACAGTTAAGGCTTTGATATATTTCCCACTGTGCTATTGGCCACTCAGTTTCTCTATGTCCTAGTTATTCTATGTCTACGAGAACTGAATGAATAAGCACATGGACCAATGCCATGACTGGCCGTGCTCACAAGTCCTCCCACAATCAGGAGGGCCTGTACTCTGACAAAGCAGGGGGATGGATATGCAAGCCAGTGAATGGAGCTAGCGTGCTAAGGAACTGGATGGCATTTTTTGAACATGGAAGAAATGCTTTGTATCTTTATAGTTGTCTTAGCATAAGTTAAGAAAATCCTTAAAACCTTCTTTCCCTGATCATGCCTTTACTACAAGAGTTCAGGCCCTCAGCACTCCTGTGAGTATCAATACTATTAATGTCTGGTTCATTTCTCTGCCTCCAAGTGTTTTCTTTTCTAATTCCTCCTTGTGTGTTCCCACTCACCCACACATTTGTAGCCGCTTCAATAACTGGGCCTAAATCAGTGCATGATACTATTTGTTTATAAAGAGAAATGGGTGTGCGTAAGCAGGCATGTTTGTTTGTGCCTAAAATAGCTCTGAAAAGCTATATGAGAAAGTGGTTATGCTAGGTACCTTTGGGGATGGGAAGTAGATGGTGTGAGGTCAGGAGAGCAATGTCTTTATATACATCTTTTTGTTCCTTTTGAATTTTAGGTCATATGACTGTATTACCTAATCACAAACAAATAAATAAAATGTAGGAAATAGAATGACCTCTGCCAAGTTCATCAACTTATTAAACAAATATTTACTGTGCATCTACTACTTGCCAGATGTTAGCAGAGTGATTGTGTTACATCAACTATGTACCAGAGGCCCTACTGTTTGTTGTATTAAACCTGTCACAACTGCCAGGTCCCACTGCTCCTGTCCCCACAAGCCCAGTAGTGATGAGCTGTGCCCTGTCCCCTGTGCACCTCATTTTCTGGCCCACAGCTCTGCTTGCATGCCTGGAGGCCTGCTGGCACCAGGGACAACCAGGCAGCAGCCCAGCATAACTGTCCTCTGAGAGGCTTAACCTAGCAGCTGATGGAACGGATGCAGAGACCCACAGCCAAACATGAGGTAGAGCTTGGGAATCCTGCGGGGACAGGGAGGAGAGATTGAAGGAACTGAGGGGTGGAGGTCAAGGGCACCACAAGAAAACCTATAGAATCAACTAAGCTGGGCCCATAGGGACTCAGACTGAACCACCAACCAGAGAGCACACATGGGGCAGACCCAGGCCTCCTACACATATGACAGATGTGCAGTTGGTCTTCATGTGAGGCTCTTAACAGCAAGAGCAGGGGCTGTCTCTGACTCTGCTGCCTGCCTGTGGATCCCTTTCTCCTATCTGGGCTGCCTCCTTCAGCCTCAGTAGGAGAAGACACATCTAGTCTTACTGCAACTTGACATGCCAAGGCAGGTTGATAGCCATTAGAGGTCTCTCCTTTTTTTTTTTTTTAAGATTTATTTTATTTATTATATGTAAGTACACTGTAGCTGTCTTCAGACACTCCAGAAGAGGGCGCCAGATCTCGTTACGGATGGTTGTGAGCCACCATGTGGATGCTGGGATTTGAACTTATCACCTTCGGAAGAGCAGTTGGGTGCTCTTACCCGCTGACCCATCTCACCAGCCCAAGGTCTCTCCTTCTCTGAGGAGAAAGGAAGGGGGATGGGAGGAGGTGAGGAGAGGGAGGGACTGGGAGGAGAGGAAGCGGGGGAGCTTCAATCTGGATGTAAAGTCAATAAATTAATTAATGAAAAATAAGCTGGCTCACAGGAGATTTCAAAGAATTAATAACAGCCGAGGCTGTCATTTGGTTAGGAAAACCCCCTAAGTCTGAGTTAATTATGCTACAAAGGATGTCCCTTTAGTTAGGGGGAAAGTGCTTAGAAGAAGCCAGAGTGTCAGGTAATACACTGTAACTAACATTTACTGAACAATGATGTTGTACATGCCAGCCAGTCTTCTGCTTTGCCTAGAGTGTGGACTCATTTTGCTCTCATAACGACTGAGAAAGATACTACCCCATCCTCATTTTTTACAGGGAAACAGAAACAGAGAGAACAGATATTATGTCCCAATAATTCGGGCTACTAGAGGATGCCCAATCAGGCTCTGTACTCTAGAACCTCAGTTTTAAACTCCTTTGTCTTTGGGAGAAAGGATTATAGAGTATTCCATTGTTTCCATGTATCTCTGCTGAAATCCTACTATTAATGTAAAGTGTAGCGGAACGTTGCAGCTGGAAGGTATTTCATTACTGAGCTGCTTCTACTCTCAATCAAAGGAACAGCTTCCAATGAAGTGGGTTGAACACTTCTAATGACGAGTGAACGTTCCTGCCAAAAGTAGTCAGAGGCTGGCAACTCTAACTGCTAATAAATGAGGAAAATGCTGCATGCCTGCTGTGCTCCAGCCACACTGCTCTGGAACACAGTGTGTCCATGTGTTCCTAACAGCTCTTTAAATGTTTGAAGGTGGAATAAAGACCTCCTCCGACTGTCTTCTTTTCCGTGTAGTCAGTCTGTTTTCATATCATATTCTCTAGGTAACACTCATTTTTCTTAGTACCGAGTTTATATTTAAGATACAAATGTAGGGGCAGCTCAGTAAGTATAATCTGATGCTTCCCTTCTATGAACTGTCCTGAAGGAAAGGGAGTTTCCATTCTGAGGAGAGGAGCAGGGAGATGCTAAGAACAAAGGCAAATGGGAGCAGGCAGGGTCAAAGGTCAACTCCAGGTTTGGAAAAGATATAGTAGGGGGAAAAAGGAAGCAGAGATCAAGTATGAGGACTTGAATTTGAATTTCCCGCACCCATGTCAAAAAGCCAAGTGTGGTGGTCCTCTCTAGTAGTCTGAGAGGGGGGGTAGGGGTGGGGGGGAGTGGGCCACACAGGTTCCTGGAGCATGCTGGCAGCCAGCTTAACTGAACATGCAAGCTCCGAGTATGTGAAAGGCCCTGTCTCAAATATGAAGATCATAAGATGGAGATAAGACCGAGGAAGCCCAAGATTCTGCCATGCTCATGCTTGTACACGCACACACGTGCACACACGCACAAACGCACACACATTTGATGAACATCTCTGGAGCCCTGGCTATATGCTTACTGGGCAGTTTGCTTGATTTTCTTGCTTCATCCCCATAAGAGATAGAAACTGGGTTCACTATGATCTATATTTCATTAGACCAAATAAACTGAGGGTAGAGAGGGAAAATAACTTTAGAAATGAGTAGTCCGATTTGAATTCAGTATCTCAAGTATTTGTCTTTTCTCCCTCCCCTTCTCTCTCTCTCTCTCTCTCCCTCCCTCTCTCTCTCCCGCCCCCCCTCTCCCCCTTTCCCCACCACCATTCCCACCCCCCATATGTGATGGAGTCGCAGTCCTCCAGCCTCAGACGCCTAGTGCTGGAATTACAGGTGTGTACCATTAGCCAAGCTCTGTCTTGACTGCCTTGCTAAAAGGAAGATGAGAAGCTGTTTGTTCATCCTGCAGTCAGCTGGTAATTATCCGATTGGAACCAAGCTTCGCCTGCAGGTATTGTATGAGCAGGTCTGCTCTTTAGCTTCTTCCCCCAAGTCTCACTACTTCTGGGTAGGAATTTAACTTTCCCATTACATAACCAAATAAGTAAATAAATAAGTTGGTTTTGGACAAACAAAAAAACCAATGTCCCCAGTGACACCCTTGTTTTCTCGGTGTCACTATAAAATTGCATATTATGTCCCAGCAAGGACCTCAATACACAAATCACAGTTAAAACATTATCACAGAAACAGACTAATACTTTGCAAAGAGTATAACTTAGGTATTCTCTCATATATAGAGAGTCTAGACTATTACCTGGGGCTCCCTTTAAATGGCATTCATTATACCTGAGCATTGTTTTTACTATAGGAATCTGTGGAAGCCGGTGGTGGTGGCAGTGGTGGCATGGTGCATGCCTTTTATCCCAGCACTCAGAAGGCAGATGGATCTCTCTGAGTTTAAAGGCCAGCCTGGTCTACAGAGTGACTTCCATGGCACAGAGGAACAACAACAACAACAATAAAACCAATCAATCAAACAAAAGAATCTGTGGAAGTCACTGAAAATCACAGACTGTTGGTTTTAAAACCATAAATCAATAACCTGTTACACTCAAAATGAGCTTCAAGTTTACTAGAATTTTAAAAACCACAGAAGTGTGAACTTATCTCAGTGCAGTTCTGACACTGAGACCATTTCCAGTCTCTTTCAGGCAGACGTGCACTGGAGAGTGAAGGAACCTAGACATAGGAGGGACCTGCAGGACAGGAAATGGAGGTGTGGTTTCCGGTGCCTGGCTTCAAAGGCTGGGGGCAACCCTGAGCCCAACCTATTTCTTTTTAGCTAGACTAATTTCTGTAAAGAGAAAAAACCACTCAGGCAAAGTCAAACTTCCCCATAATTTAACAATGCCCCAGTTTCCAAGCTATCGTCTTCTGATCTTTGTCACTGTGCTGAGGAGGCAGACACAGTCGGGGTGAGCGAAGGGCCAGCCTAGCACACTGCAAGTATCCAGCCCCAGGGCTAAGTTTCCTTGTATCTTCTCTCCCTTCACCATCTTTCTCTTCCCTTTTCTTCTTTTCCTCTTTCTCCCCTCTCTGAGGTTGTTTGTTTGTTTTTTGTTTGTTTGTTTGGTTTTTCGAGACAGGGTTTCTCTGCGTAGCCCTGGCTGTCCTGGAACTCACTCTGTAGCCCAGGCTGGCCTCAAACTCAGACATCCACCTGCCTCTGCCTCCCGAGTGCTGGGATTAAAGGCGTGCGCCACCACGACCAGCTCCTCTCTGAGTTTTTGATGCCATTGTTTTTATTCATTTTTTGGCAGCTAGGGACAGAAATGGAAGACTAAAGGATTTATTTCCTTAGATAAATCTTCCACTGAATGGAAATGGATGGCTTCTGTCCTTCATAACTAGTTGTGCGTATGAGCTAGCAATGCTGTGTAAACGCAGCTATTTCATACATTTGTGCTTCTCAGGTCTTGACAGCAGATCTCTTCCCCTTTCTGCCTATCAAGGGTGTGTGTCCAGTCTTCTCTCCTACTTCACACACTCACCACATCAGAAACACACTATAGCCAATGGCAGTAATAAAGCTGTTTAGTTGAGAAAGGGGGTATTAAAATAGAGTCAGATCTAAACTCTAAGGATCACTGTCAATTTTGGCTAAGATTCTGATAAATGTAAGTATAGATTGAGAGCTAAATTCCCCTTTTAAACAAAATGGTTCCTTCTGAAATCCAGACTACTTCCTCTGTAAATCAGAGACCTTTAAAGATGTAGTGATATTCTCTATGTTCACAGCTTATGGTGACTCTCACCACCTTATAAGACAGCCCATCACAAAATCCTGACAGTCTGTGGAGCTCAGAGGGCTTCCTTCCTCTGAGCCAAACCGACCTCTTGATGCTTTCCCCAAATTGGTCTCAGATCTGCCCTCTGAAGAGACACAAAACAACCCTAATCCCTCTACTAGACATGAAATCCCTTTATGTGACTCAGGCTACACTTCCATCAAGGATCTAACAAGACCAATTACCTTTCCCCTCCTGCTCCTTTCAGCGGTAGAGCAGGCTTATATGGATCCACTTTAATACACAGGCAGGGAAAACCCAACCCTCTCTTCTCCCACAGTCCCTCCTTAGTGTTTCAGTCAATACTCAGTCCTGGGTCCTCAGAAACAGAGGAGAGCCCAGCGAAGGGCAGCGCTAAGCAGGCAGGCTACCCCGACTTTCCTCTGTTATGTAACACACACTCCTCCTACAGACTAAGGGACACCTGGCCCAGAGATCCTCTTTTGTTAAAGCCACAGAATCTCAACTTGTGAGTCAGAATCATGAGACTTTCCCCCAGGACTTGCCCCTGACAGTTTGATCAGTTCCAGTTAAGACAGAATGTGTGATGGGCACTCTAGGTGCTGAGAGCCTCATTACCCTTACATTGGAAAAACACTCATTTAAGTGAAAAAACTACAAAGTGCAAAGTTTGATGAGTAAAAGAGTATCTTACAGGCCCATTGAACAGATAAGGGGGCTTGCTGCCAAGCCTGAGGATTTAAGTTCAATCCCCAGAACCTACATGATGGAAAGGGGAGACCCAACAAGTTGTCCTCTGATTATCACATCTGAAACACACATACACACCCAGTGCACAACATATTTAATATCTAACTTATCTATCACATCCATTTAAGTTCAATTATTAAATCCCATGTTACATAAATTATAAAACAATTATTTAAGTCATTTATTATTTATACCACATTAATCAATAAGCCTATCAAAATTCTTCCAGAATATAGAGGGGACAAATAGCATCACCTGCAAGTTACAGACAGATAAACTCAGGTATTTTTGGGAAAATACACAACACAGGTCTTACAGGGGAACCAGGTTCCTGAACTGCATGTCAGCTGTTTGGGATTGGCCAACAACACTGGGCCTGGGGCAGCGCTGAGGAACTGCACAGGGAGGGAGAGCATCTGGATCTACATGCTGCTGATCAACTTTGTGACTGAAATCAACACATAAATCATGCCTGGCTGAGCACCTCCACACACACATCCTATGCTGCTCTGTGCGAGTTTTAGTAAAGCTATAGAATTCCAACACACAGGTTCTAATAAGTCAGAGTATTTCACAGAAATACCTGGAGAATTTAATTATGTAAAGAAAAACCCTTTTCTTGAAGAACAGCAGCTTATTTCTTTCCAAAATAACTGCTGTGGTTTTTTTGCAAACACAGAGCGTGTCTCCTCTCTAACTCAGCCGTGAGGTAATCCCATCCCAAGGCAGCTCTGGTGATCCTGGTTCCTTCTGGAGAAGTGAACCTAGGGCCTGCTCAATAGTTTAGCCTTTCGCAGACTGAGTAAAGAGTGGAGCAAAAGCCTTAGGAAGAAGACTTGGTCATTATCCTGTTACGACATTTCATAGATTTCTGCAAAATAGGTGTAGCAAAGGCACCTAAGTTTCATTTTCTGTTAGGAATGAAGACTGTCACTGGTTCACTGACCTTCTTCTTCTTTCTGGAACTTTCAAAACTTGGCTCAATGTGCACAAAATTTATTCTTTGGACCTGTGAGAATCAGAGAGATGTACATTAAAGCAGAGATGTGACACCTCACAAGACATCTATAAAACAGGAAGACCAAGCATGCATAACTGATCCAAACCTGCTTTCCTGTGGGCTTGTTTGGCCCAAATCATAACCCTGCTGCCAGTATCAGAATCTGGCATTCCAAGTTTCAGGAGCTCCAGTCCCCTGGAGGCAGCCAGTTTCTGGGACAGTTTTTTGGCTCTCTCTAGAGAATTCTAGAGAATTCCAACTCTTGAGGGTTGTTGATCAAGGTGTGGGGCCAACAAGGAGCAAGAAAGGGTCAGGAGAGATCTAGGGCACTGATTATTTTAGAGGCAGACATAATGTAAGTCCCTCTTTCAGCCAGCAGAGACATACAGCCTTGTCTTTTCTGCAACTGTTTAGACCAACAACTTAAAAAAACAATGACTCCTTTGCTGAAGAAAAGTATATATTATTGATTACAGAGAAGTTGATCAGTGAATTATCACTAATTATCATCCCCATTAGTTAAAGATCTTGGGACTTATTTTGGTTCAACTGAATGAATAACTGGAAGTATACATATCTGTCAGACAACCTCTGATGCCTGGAGTTCCAAGAAAAAGCATAAAAGACATTTGTATATTATTCGGCCACTAGAAAGGAGGAATTCTTCCTCCACATCTTTTGGCCCTTTAGAAGGAAAATGGAATGCAGTGTATTTTAAAGTCAGACTTGTCAGAATATCTAGCAGAGGCTCCAACACCACCCCTCTTCTCTTTTGTAGTAGATTCAAGTTGTTGATCTGGTGTAACTACAAGACAGTGAGAATGTCAGTAAAGCCTGTTAAGTACCATTTAGACACAGAAAGTGAGTCTGAAAGCAGATGATTTAAGCATTCACTTCATTCATTTATCTTTTAGTTTTATAAGAGGGCTGAATCTCTCATCTCAGAAACTACAAACTCCCTTTAACCTTAACTAAAACACTGACTAATAAAATACTGAAAGTTTGAAAAATTGGAGCTGCTTATCAAATAACTCATTTGTTTATATGTGCAATAGTTTGAAATGGCTTGCTCTAAAGAAAAATAAAAAAAAATCAAAACACAAAGTACAAGCCAGCTTTTTTAATCTATGAGATGAATTTGTTATAGTTTGGTTGTAAGAAAAAGCATTTGATAAAGTTCATCTTGTCTGGAAATGCTGGAACTATGACTCTTCTATCAATCCTGGGAGCACATGGAAAAAGAGAAACAACGGCTGAACAGCTTTAAATGACCACGTCTCCTGATGCTTTAAGTTTAGTCCTATTTTTTTCTATTTCCAAATAAAAGAGTTTTATTTTAAACTGCAGGACTACTATTTTATTTCACTGAGTTAATCAAAATACCTTCGATAAAGTATAGTTTTATGGCAACCAGTGAAGCTTGTGGATTCTCAATGGTTTATAGGAAATCGGCATGCTCAAAGGCAAGCATGTTATCAGTCAGCGGCCACTTCCATATAGATAAATGATCTATATGAATTGTATAAGCTAACACATCCACACAATAGCCACACAAGGTATACTCCAACTGGTTACATTTGTATCTTTGATGCCAAATGTCAACTGGCCAAGCAATTAGGCAGGCAAAATATATCACCTGTAAACACATCAGATAGGAATCAAATGATTCCAAATGCATTTATATGGAATAAAATGTTTGTTTTTATTTGTCTTTGCCTGAATATATGTGTGTACACCACATGTGCACCTGGTATCAGAGGAGACTGAGGATCTCCTCAGATATACATGAGATATTGTATCACATGTAAGGGTCCTCCAGAAAGATGTCTCCATGGATAAAAGCACTCAAAGAGAACAGGGTTTAGTTCCCAGCACCCAGACTGGGACTCACAACTGTCAGTTACTCCAGTCCCAGGGTATTTCAGGTGCACATGACTACAGCAGTTGATGTAATACCCCTGCACTATGTCCCCATCCCTGCCATAGTCTAAATACACAGTTCTTCAGGTATTTCTTAGCCAAGCATGGCAGCTCCTATCTCTAAGCACAGTATTTGGAAGACTGTGGGAGGACTGTTGTAAGTTCAAGGGCAGCTTGGGCTTCAGTATTTCAAAGAGACCAAAATTTAAAAACCACAAAATGTTTCTTGTATTCAGACTATTAAGAGGCCACCATGATTAGTTACCAATAGAACCCAAGGAATACAGAATTCACATGGGCCTGAAAGCTTAGAAGATACACTTTCTACTGTGTGGGGCTTAACTAGTTTCCACAGCTGACTTAGTAACATTCTACTTAAGAAACCCAAGATCAGTATTTGCCTCATATACAGATGGAGAGCCACTTCATCTGAGAGTGTGTGGATGGTGTTATGGAAGGTCTTTTCTTTATAAGTGACTGATATTATTTCCTTTATAGTCATCATCTTAAAAATGCTTATTATTTGAATATTGTCCCAGAATTTTCTCTTTGGCTGTCTTTTCTGCTTCTTATTCTCTCTTTCTCTTTCTCTTTCTCTTTCTCTCCCTCTCCCTACTCCTCTCCCTTCCCCCATCTATGAGGGATTTTATCTCCTAGGAATCAATTACATTTCATATGCTAAGAGCCCCACAGTTACATGTTCAATTCAGATCTCTTCTGAACCACACATGTGCATGTGTGTCTGTATCCCACTATAGTCTCTACATGGTCATTGCAAAGATAACTCAGCTGCACTACGGCTGAGACTAGAATTCATCACCTGATACTCTAAGCATGATGCCAGTCATTGTTCTCGCCTAAGGTGTTCAAGGTAAAAGTCTGAAATTGGCGGAGAGCTCATGAGGCCTCAACCTTAGGCAGAGAAGTACAGGCAACTATGGAATGTTGAGTGAGAGAAATACTTTTCCCTAGAGAAGAGCACACAAATTGGTTATCCAATCCCAAATGATCAGCCCTAAAAACACACATACAAACAACATATGGACTAAGCAGGTTGTATTTATATATTTAGGAATATACACACACATATATAATATACAATATATCATATTAATATAAAAATAATCAAAGCCATTTTTTCAGGATTGAACCTTGTGAAAAGAGTCATTAAGCACATGCTACAATATAATGCAATGGTGTATTGTCCAAACAGACATCCATTCTTTCAGCAAACACTGTGCATGAGACAGATCTAAGTGAACAAGAGATAAGAATGCCCATGCTGTGGATTGTACAGTCTGGTTACATTACTTTTTGTCTTAGAATCTTTCAATGGTCTCACATCAGTCTGGATGTCTGCTTGGCAGTGCTGCTTGTTCAGTATGACTCCTATGCTCACCCACGCTGGCAGACTGGCTGAGAGTTTATTGGATCCCTTGAGTAAGGTCACATCTGGCTACAACCGTGTGCTTTGGTCTCATACCCTGACCCTTTCTAATTCTAGTTCTTTGCGTGTAGTACTTTGCCTAAAATACTCTTCTCTCTCATATCTTCACTTGTAGATTTTGATTCTGGGGAAAAATTATTTCCCCCAAATAATTTTGCCAATCTTTGTGATATTATTATGGACATATATTTAGTTTCTACAGTTTCTAGCTCCTAATCCCTGCCTCAGAGCATGTCACAGAAATTAAAATCTTCTGTCTTTCTGACCTACTTTTTCTGATAGTAGATACTAGACAAATAACAGCAGATATTACCCTCATTTTAGAAATTGATCTGCCTCAACCAAGAGATCAAGAAGACAGACCAGGGAGACAGGCTGTAATAGCCTCTGTCATCTAGTCTGTTAGCATTACAATCCCAAAAGAACAAATGCCAGAGAGAGCATGGGAGCTCTATGCCCCTTCTCCTATACACCACTCCATGCACCTTCTAACATCCATTATAAACACAGCGTGCACCCCTAAATTTGAGGAGCCATTCAAACAAATTAGTTGAACTTGAGGGGGTGTGGGAATCCTAAATCATGCCAATAGGTCAGAGGCCCAGGAGAAAGAAACAATGAGTAGCTAGCAATTGGAATATAAATGTGTGTGCCTGCCTGGGGAGTACAGATGGTACACTGGGACAACTTTGAGTAGATAGTGTCAACTGAGTTGGAGGACACTGAATTGGTGTCTCCTGTCTTAGAAATGATTGCTTGCTTTTGGTGAATAGAAATCCTCATATTTTTCAACATCTTAAAAGTCTTCTTTGTTGGAGCTAAAACATGGCTTAGCAGATGAAGTGTCTGCTGCTCAAGCATGAGGACTTCAGGCTGCCCAGCATCGTGTTAAAGCTGAGTACAGTGGTAATGTCTACAATCTCAGTTCTGGATAAGGCTCCAAGAGAGGCAAATTCCTGGAGCTCACTGGTCTGTTAGTCTGGCTGAATTGGTGAGGTCCATGTTCTAGAAACCCTGCCTCAAAAAAACAAAGTAGAGAGAGTAACTGAGGAAATAGCAGACACCGACTTTCTGCATGCTGTGTACACATACATACTCATGTATACTGGCACACAAATGAACACACATATACATACATACATACATACATACATACATACATATAATGTACACACACAGAGGGAGGGATAAAAGGTCTTTTATGCTGATTGAGTTGTGAGAGAAAAAGAAAAACAGTCTGCTTTATTTATCCAAACAATCACAATTACATTAAGTTTCCCAATCACACAATCTACAGAATTCTAGATGGTAAACAAGGCATTTTAGTCACATTTGTATCAGCAACATCTAGGAAGTGCCTTGCATGTAGAAAAGACTTAAGAATGAATGAATCTTCAAATAGCGCTATGTTTGCAATGTAGAACTGCACTAAGCATGGAGTGGGTGCAAGATGGTGGCTCTATACATAGTTGTAGTCTGGTGATAACTTGAGTGTCAGTGGTGATGTACACAAGTCAAACATGAGAGAGATATTTAGAAGTTAGAAGACTGGCCAATGGGATATGACAGTGAAAGAAATTAGGTATGTCAGTGGTAACTCCTGGATTTTAGTTGGGCTAATGTGTAAATGAATGAGCTATTCTCTTGGCCAAAGAACAATGTAGATTTTAAACCTGGTGAGTGTAGACAGAGTACCTGCAAAACTTCCACAGGGACTATACTGAACAGCAGATGGCTGAGTGTCAGGATAGAATTTAGGGTTGGAGATGTAATCTGAGAGTCAGCTGCCTGAATAATTAAGGCCCTGGGTGTGGAAGCATTTGCCTATTGGGAGAGCAGAGCGTGAGAAGGGAAAGGGGCCAGGACACAGCCTTAAGGAATTCCAACACAGAGATTAGCTGTAAGAGGAGCCAACAAACAGGCTGAGGAAGAAAAAAAAAATGACAGCTAAAATGCTAGCAGACTGTTATGTCAAGAAATTCAGGGGAAGAAGTGCTAAGAACAGAGAGTTGGACAATCAAAGGCGGTGGTCAGCATGTTGCTGACAGGTAATGGATGACAGGCACTGGTGTATGCCCTTTTCAATTAGTTTCCTGGAGGCTACTGGGTACACTGAATTGTGGCAGTAGAAGTCAACTGAAAAGAGAATGACTTCAGGAAAAAAACTGAAAAAAAGTACACAAAGCTTTATGAAAGTCAAAGGCCTAGGGAATACAAAGAACTTAGATGAGAGATATTGATTTCCATCTTGAAGAGTGAGTAGCAGTTTCCAGACAGAAGGTAGTGGTAGACACAGAGGGAGGAGGTCACTTGAGGCAGAGTTCAGCAGACTTAAAGTTGCTGAGTTGTGAAAAGATAAAGAAGAAAAGGAAAAAACCGACAAGAAAAGTACATGGGACAATGGGCAACATCCTTCTATCAGAGCAGCTCGCAGGGCTAGGTTTTATATATCCTCCATTATTACTCAATATGATGTTAGTATAAATTAACTTATCAAATGATCTCCCAGTGTCAGCCAGCTGGAAGCCAGGTCTCTCAGGCTTTGGAAAGAAAACAGACATATTTTCATATAACAAGAATGAGCAGTTCAGGCCACGGTAATTATCTTGCATCAGGAGGTTGGGCTGTATGGGGAAGCAAGGGATGGGCTGCCCTATGCATCCAGGAAATACACTGAGTACTTTACATGCCTTGGTGAGAGTGCAATGGATTTAAATGTTGTTTACTTCATATTTATTTTTCAGGTCCTATTTGGCCATATGCCTCTTCTATAAAATGCAATTTCTCTGGTGTCAATTCACAATGAAGCCTTAA
The DNA here is from genome assembly GCA_902729485.2 of Mus minutoides. Lineage (NCBI taxonomy): Eukaryota > Metazoa > Chordata > Mammalia > Rodentia > Muridae > Mus > Mus minutoides. Next base: position 2,305,850 of record LR753305.1, on the reverse strand, counting down.
CTCTAGATTCTCTGGACTTGTCATTTCCCTAGTCACAAAATGCTGTGGTCCAGAGAGTCTATGTCCCTATAAAGAAGTGTGGCATTCGTTTGATTCTTCTCCTGTTTATCTTTTCTGGCATCATAAAGGATTAACAGCAATTTAAAATAAGTGATATTAACATAAATGTAGATTGTGTTAACATTGTAATGAATGAACAGCCCAAGGCAAATGCTTACAGAGGATGCTTATCTCCAACTTCAGGGGATCTATGGAAATTGCCTATGTGTCACTGGGCCTTATAAAAGACCCAGTAACTTCTCTATTTTCTATCATAAGCAGGGTTCTGAATATGACTTTTTATTTAGGAGATGAATGTGTATTCTTTATAGGGTTATAACTAGATTAATTCCATTTAACTCAAGAAGCTATTATAACAATCATCTTTCCATGTTCCCTAAGATAAAAGTCTCACAGTGAAGTCAGGTGTGGTGGTGCATGCCTTTAATTCTAGCACTCCTGAGGCTGAGAGAGGCAGATATCTGTGAGTTCAAAGCCAAGAACTACATAACTAGTTCCAGGCCAGCCAGGGTTTCATAGTGAGACTCTGTCTAAATAAATAAAGTTTTATAAAGACTGAAGTTGATAAATGCTTTTTGAGCACCCTTTCTGTTGCAGACATTGATGTAAGCACTACAAATCCAAAACTGATTAAAATGTCCTCTATGTCCTTAAAGCGAGCCGGGGAGGGATAACAGTCAGAGACTTGACGGCAGTCATGGTGAAGGTGCAGGAAGCTCTCCAATAAGATTTCAGCCAGTTTTCTTCAGGAGACATGGCAAGGCTTCAAAGGCATGGAGCTTGAAGTAAGAATTACAGGCAGACAACATCAGCAGGCACATGGCATAAGAAAAGGGTTGCAAACAAATAGAAACAAAAAGAACTATACAAAGAATCAACAAAACCAGGAGCTGGTTCTTTGAGAAAATCAACAAGATAGATTAACCCTTAGCCAGACTAAGCAGAGAGCACAGAGAAGGTATCCAAATAAAATCAGAAATGAAAAGGGAAACATAACAACAAAATATATCTTAAAATAATTATTCTGTTTGTTGCATATCAACAGTTGAAAATATTAAAGTCATGTCCTACAAACATCATGGAAATATTATTGATAATTTTCCTCACTATGCTTGAAATTAGCATTTTCTTAATGTTTAACTTCAAAGAATTTTTGCTATTTAAAAATTTTTAAAATATATTTACTGATAAAATATTTTTTTCTTCTAGAAACACTGATAATCTTTTTTGTTTGTTTGTTTTTCGAGACAGGGTTTCTCTGTGTAGTCCCGGCTATCCTGGAACTCACTCTGTAGACCAGGCTGGCCTGAACTCAGAAATCTGCCTGCCTCTGCCTCCCAAGTGCTGAGATTAAAGGCGTGTACCACCACCGCCCAGCTGATAATCTTTTTTTAAGTGAACTGACTGTTAGACAATGTACACAGAAGGCTGGAGAGATGGCTCAGTGTTTAGAGCACTGACAATGTACACAGATATATCATGTGTTTTAAAAACTTTCTCACTATGCCAGGTGGTATCACATAAGGGCTTTTGAATTTATTTCTTAATGATTCATTTTTAATATTTTATGCTCTTTTACTATGCTTAATTACCAAAGAATATTGTATGTTTTGAAACAATTTAGTATTCAACATTAGATATAGGATTCTCAGTTATGGATAGGATTAAATATTCATTAATGATATTTTTAGGGTATTAAAGGATATTGAATATAAAAGTTGAACAAACTTTTTATGCATTATTTGATTCTCAAAATATTCAATATTATTAACATGTTTGATGAATAAAATGCATTTAAATAATAAACAAGTTTAAGAAAAAAACAAAAGGGTTGCAGAGAAGACATTGCAGACAACAGGAGCACAAGTCCAGGGTAGGAGGCAGAACAGCCCTGGGGATTCTGAGAATGTGTTCAATGAGACTAACAGGAAGGGGTGCTAGCAACGGGCAGAGAATGCCATCTCTCAGTGTGGACTTTGCCCTAACACGGTGTGCAGCCAAAGGGTTGTTGAAGACACATGTCTGGGCAGCAGTGTGAAGGGTGACAGGGAAGGCTGAGCTGAGACGCAATGATACTGCTTTAAAGGAGGAATGGCTGAGGAGGAGCAAGAAGAGCAGCAAGGTGGCAGAGCAGCGAGGGCTGGAAGGCTGAGAGAATGACAGCCTCCACTCAAGCCCTCCTTGACCTCCCAATTCCCTGGGAGCAGCACAAGGATGGGAAGCAAAGAACACAGAAGACAAAGTTACCCATGTTGGTAATGCTGCTGACCAAGACAAGAGCCAAGTGACACTAGGGGTGTGGGGGCCAGACACAGGGTGACTAGGACGGGTGCCATGAGAGTGCTAATGCTGCAAGAGTAGCACGTGGAAGAGGAAATGGCACTAGGAACAGGCACTGAAGGAAGTTTTCTCAACAAAGGAGGGGATATTGCTTTTCTGACATTTGGAAGTAAAGAGATAAAGTTACAGATTTCTTCCTCCTCCTCCTCCTCCTCCTCCTCCTCCTCCTCCTCCTCCTCCTCCTCCGCCCAGCATCCTTTTTAACATGTAGTCTTGACTAGAACTTGCTATTAGGCTTGGCCTCTAACTCACAGAGATATGCCTGCCTCTGCCTACCTTAATTATACTTCTTCATTGGTAATGGAGTTATTTTAAGACAAATCTTTTATTTACTGAAAATATTCTTCGGTGAAAATGCATTTAAAACACCTAAGTTGCCGGGCGTGGTGGCGCACGCCTTTAATCCCAGCACTTGGGAGGCAGAGGCAGGCGGATTTCTGAGTTCGAGGCCAGCCTGGTCTACAAAGTGAGTTCCAGGACAGCCAGGGCTAAACAGAGAAACCCTGTCTCGAAAAACAAAAAAACAAAAAAACAACAACAACAAAAAAAAAACAACAACAAAACACCTAAGTTAGTGAATGTCTCAGCTTAGCTGCACAGTATACTATAGAGTATCATCTGACTGCATGGGCATCTGAGCGCTGCAGCTCATGGCCCTGTCCAGCAGCAAAAGAGAATATAGGGAAAGGAGCCAATAAAAACAATGGTCAGGTTCCATCACCTTCAGCCTATTTCCATCTCCCTGAAACTCGGCCTCTTGGTGCAGTCCCAGGGTCCTCCTAGTTCTTCCCTTCTGCTCCCTTTAAGTCTTTCCTTCTAGCCCATCCTCATTCCTTTGTGACTCCCTGTGAACCTGCAGAACTTTGTCTAACAGAGATGCACAGCAGCCATACTTGGCTGGGACACCTAGAACTGTTACACTTGACTAGGACCCAGATTGGGACAACAGCAACCAAAGGAAGATACCCATCCTTCAAAGGTCACCCACCCATTGAAGGCAACCAGATAGCTACACCAAGAAACACCTCAAACATCATAACACCAGATGCCTATGTCCCAGTACAAAAATCACAAACATGAACAATCCACAAATCACAACATGACAATATGCCTCTTCCAAAAGACCAGATAGCTATACCAAGAAACAACTCAAACATCATAACACCAGATGCCTATGTCCCAGTACAAAAATCACATACATGAACAACCCACAAATCACAACATGACAATATGCCTCCTCCAAAAGACAGAGACTCTGTTGTAACAAGCCCCAATAAAAGTAATTTAGCTCAAGCACAACACAAGGACTTTAAAATAGCAATTATGAGTATGTTCAAGGACCTTAACATTATTATAAGTAAGTGTCTTAATAAAGATTGTGAAAAGGAAAAAAATGAAAACAATATAGTACATGAAAGTAGAATTCAGTAAGGAAATAGAATTGCGAAAAGTCAAACTGGAAAAAAATCAAAATGAAAAACTTAGGAAGCCAAGCAAAAGCCTTGGAGGTAATCCTCACCAATAGATTAAAAACATGGAAAAAATTGAGGTATTGAAGACAAAGAAAAAGAAAATATTAAATGTAAAAAAAATCAGGCACAAAATATCCAAGAAATATGAGACACTATGAAAAGACTAAACCTGGGGCTGGTGAGATGGCTCAGCGGGTAAGAGCACCCGACTGCTCTTCCGAGGGTGATAAGTTCAAATCCCAGCAACCACATGGTGGCTCACAACCATCCTATCTGGCTCCCTCTTCTGGAGTGTCTGAAGACAGCTACAGTGTATTTACGTATAATAAATAAAATAAATCTTTTAAAAAAAAAAAAGAAAAGAAAAGAAAAGACTAAACCTGTGGGTTAATAGAGAAAGAAGAAACCCAGGTCAAAATCTATCTGTCTATCTATCTATCTATCTATCTATCTATCTATCTATCTACATATGTACATATGCACACATATATTTTAAATAAATAGAATAAAATTTCTCCAATCTAAAAAGATACTCAGAAATATAAAAAAGATATAGAGAACATCAAATAGAACCATAAACAAAATTACTCACAACACATAATAATCAAAACACTAAATGTATAGAGCAAAGAGATGATTTTAAATGGGATAAAGGCCAAGTCACATATAAAGGCAAGTCCACTAGAGTAACATTTGACTTTTTAATGAAGACTCTGAACACCAAAAGGGCCTAGACAGATGTTTTATGAATTCTGAAAGACCACAAATGACAACCCAGACTAACCAGCTAAACTTCCCATCACAATCGATGGAGAAAGAAAAAAAAGTTTCATGAAAAAAAATTTAAACAATTTCTGTCCACAAATTAAATTCTACAGAAGGCACTAGAAAGAAAAAAATCTGTCCAAAGAAAAAATTAGTGACACCTGAGAGGGCACAAATGATAAGCAATCACAGAACAGTTAATCAAATAAAGAGGAGGGGGAATGTGAACTCACCTAAACAAAATAATAGAAATTAATAAACACTGCTCAAAAATAACTTTCAATAACAATTGTCTTAATTTCCTAATTAAAAAGACACAGAAAACAGGATCCAACTCTTTGCTCTACCCAAGAAACACACCTCACCACCAAAGACACTTTTATCTTAGGACAAAAGGATGGAAAAAGATATAATAAGCAAAAAGAACCAAGAAGCAAGTAGACATAGATATTTTAATATCTGAAAAAACAGACTTCAAACAAAAACTAATCAGAAGAGATGGGAAGGATACTACATATACACTAAAGAAAAAAATCCACAAAGAATATAATTCTAAACATTTATGCATCAAACACAAGGATGCTCAATTTCATAAATGAAATGCTATTATAGCTAAAAATATATATTGATCCTCACAAAGTGATGATGGGTGATTTTAATATCTGACTCTTTGCAGTAGATAGGTCATCCAGAAAAAAACTAAATGGTAGAGTTAAGTAATGTCTAAATCAAATGTACCTAGCAGACATCTATGGAACACTTCACCCAAATACTAAATATGCCTTCTCAGCAGCCTATGGAACTTACTCCAAGACTGACCACATATGAGGATACAAACCAAGTCTCAACAGATACAGAAAAACTGAAATAACACCTTGCCTCTTATCTGATTACCTTGGGTATCAACAAGAATTGAAAGAGTAGAGTATACAAACGCAGGGAGGCTAACTTACACTGAATGAATATTAGATCAAGAAAGAAATCAAGTAGGGCCTGGCATGGTGGCGCACGCCATTAATCCCTGCACTCGGGAGGCATAGGCAGGTGGATTTCTGAGTCACAGGCCAGCATGGTCTACAAAGTGAGTTCCAAGACAGCCAGGGCTACACAGAGAAACCCTGTCTCGAAAAACCAAAAAAAAAAAAAAAAGAAATCAAGTAGGACATTTAAGCTTTTTAGAACTGAATACAAATGAAAACAATCTATGGGACACAATGGAGACAGTTCTAAGAAGCAATTTCATAGCACTAAGTGTCTACATTAAAACAAACAAACCACAAACCCTGGAGAGATCTCATATTAATAACCTAAGCTCTGTGAAAAACCAGAAAGACATAATATTTAAAAAGAAGAGCTGGGAAAAAATAACAAAACTCAGGGCTGAAATCAATGAAAACAAAGAAATTGGGGCTGGAGAGATGACTCAGCAGTTAAGAGCACTGACTGCTCTTCCAGAGGTCTTGAGTTCAAATCCCAGCAACCACATGGTAGCTTATAACCATCTGTAGTAAGATCTGACACCCTCTTCTGATGTGTCTGAAGACAGCTACAGTGTACTTGCATATAATAAATAAATAAATCTTTAAAAAAAGAAAACAAAGAAATTATAAGTAATTAATAAAGTGTTGGCTCTTGGAGAAAATCAGCAAGATTAAAAACCTTTAGCCAAATTAACCAAAAGACACAGAAAGAGAATCTAAATCAATATAATTAAAAATGTAAAGACACATTAAAAATGGTATCATAAAAATATGACACCAAGGAAATTCTAAGAATCATAAGGATATACTTTAAAAAGCTATATTTCACCAAACTGGAAAACCTAAAAGAAACGGGTGTATTTCTTAATAGATGAAAAAGTAAAATCAAAATAAAATAAACTATTTAAGCATAACCCCTAGTGAAACAGAAGAAATAACCAACCCTAAAAATTCCAGGGCCAGGCAGATTCCATGAAAACTACCAGACCTTCAAGGAAGAACTAATGCCAATCCTTCTCAAATTATTTTGTAAAATAGAAACTGAAGGAAGATTTTAAAACTTTTTTTTATAAAGCCACTATTACTCTCATACTAAAACCATGAAAAGACCCAGCCAAAAGTAAAATTATAAATATCATTTTGAACAAAAATACAAAAATTTTCAAAACCATGAAAAAAAAATTTTTCAATAATATAGTCGCAAACTGAATTCAAGAACATATCAAAAAGATCATCCATGCCGGGCGTGGTGGCGCACGCCTTTAATCCCAGCACTCGGGAGGCAGAGGCAGGCGGATTTCTGAGTTCGAGGCCAGCCTGGTCTACAAAGTGAGTTCCAGGACAGCCAGGGCTATACAGAGAAACCCTGTCTCGAAAAAAACCAAAAAAAAAAAAAAAAAAAGATCATCCACTATGATTAAGTGTGCTTCATCCAAGAGATGCAGGAAAGGTCCAACATAAAGTAAATTGATAAATGTAATACACTACATCAATGATCTTATACCTTCCTGATACTGCAACCCTTTAGTAAAGTTCCTCATATATTGATGACACCCCCAACCATAAAATTATTTTGTTGCTACTTCATGACTATAATTTGTTATAAACTGTAATATAAATATCTTATATGCAGGATATCTGATACACAACCCACAGGGTGAGAACCACTGCACTACATAAAAAGACAAAAAATAGAGGGTCATCTCATTAGATGCAGAAAAGGCCTTTGACAGAATCCAACATCCTTCATGATAAAAGTCCTGAGGAGATTAGGGATACAAGGGGCACACCTCAACATAATAAAGGCAATTTAGAGCAAAACCATAGACAGCATCACCCTTAATAGAAACTCAAAGCATTCTTGATTAAAATCAGAAATAAGATAAGGATGTCCACTCTTTTCATAACTATTCAATATAGTACTTGAAGTCTTAGCTAGAGCAGTAAGACAACTGAAGGGGATACAAATAGAAAAAGAAAAGTAAAAGTATTCTTATTTGCATATGATGTGATTTATATATAAAAGGCCCTCAAAGATTCCAACAGGAAACTTCTACCACTGAAAAACATTTTCAGCAAAAGTAACAGGATATAAAATTAACAGAAAAATCAGTAGCCTTCAGATATACAAATGACTAATAGACTAAGAAAGAAATCATGGAAACAATATCTTCCACAACAGCCTCAAAAAAACATCTTGGGATCTAACAGAGTATGTGAAAGACTTGTGCAATAAAAATTTTTAAATATTGAAGAAGGAAATTGGAGAGGTCATCAGAAAATAGACCTCCCATGTTCATAAAGCAGAGGGATTAATATTTTGACAATGGCCATCCTACCAAAATCAGTCAACAGAGTCAACACAATCCCCATAAGAATCTCAATATAGTTCTTCACAGAAATCGAAAAAAACAATCCATATGGACACACACAAAAACCAGGATAGCCAAAACAATCCTAAATAACAAAAGATCTTCTAGAGGTATCACTATCCCAGATTTCAAGTTGTACTATAGAGCTATGGTAATAAAAATATCATGGTATTGGTGTAAGAACAGACACAGTGATCACTAGAATAGAAATGGAGACCCAGACTTAATTCTACAAACTATGGCATATGATTTTTGACAAAAAGTCCAAAATACACAATAAAGAAAAGACAACACCTTTAACAAATGGTGCTGGCCACATGAACTGCACGTAAAAGAATGAAAATAGACCTAATATCTAACATCCCCAGCCAAACTCCAAATGGATCACACCTCAATTTCAGATCAGACATCCTGAATCTGACAGACAAGAAGGTGGGAAATAGGCTTGAACTCGTTGGCAGAGGAAGGACTTTCTGAACAGAACACAAATAGCACATGAAACAAAAATGCTTCTGTGCAGCAAAGCGCCACCATTCAAAGCATCAGTCTACAGAAGGAGAAACCTTTACCAGTTATACTTTTGACAGAGGGTTAGTATCTCTAAAATGTATGACAAACAAAAGAAACAAGAAACCAAAAACAAACCAACTAACCAAAAAAACCACAACACCAACAAAAAACAAATTGCCCAAATGAAAATGGGGTATAGACCTATATAGAGAATTCTCAATGACGAAATGGCTGAAAACACTTGAAAAAAAAAATTCAACATCATTAGGTATCAGGGAAATGAAAATTAAAACTAATTTGAGATTTTACCTTTCCGCAGTCAGTATGACTAAGATTAATGAAAAAAATGACAGCACACGCTGGTGAGGATGGGAAGGGAACACTGGTGGGGTTGCAAACTGATACACTCACTATGGAATGCATGGGTGGAGGCTTATCACAGCACTGAAACTAGCTGGGTGGTAGTGACGAGTGCCTATAATTCCAGTGTTTAGGAGGCAGAGGCAGATGGATCTCAGAGTTTGAGGCCAGCCTGGTCTACAGAGTGAGTTCTAGGACAGCCAGGGCAACACAGAGAAACCCTGTCTTAAAAACAACAAAGCTGAGATTAATCTACTGCAACATAAAGCTTTAGCATTTCTGAGCATATTTCCATAGGACTTTTCATCTTACTTCAGTGATACTTGCTCACTCATGTTTATTGTTGTTGCATTCATAATATCTAGAGATTGGAAACAGCCTACTACTATATATCCATCTTCTGATGAACGAGCAGTGAACATATATATATTATTCAACATTGGATAGTATGCAGCTTGTAAGAAAAAAAATCAAAGTTGCAGCTAAGTGAATGGGGTTTGAATCAATCACCCTGAGTAAATTAACCCAGACTCCCCCAAACTAATTATTTCATATCTTCTCTTTTTGTGTGTGTTAGCTTTTAAGCTTTAGATATATGTGTTTTCAATTAGAATAGTCATGGAGATTAGGTAGCTAGTAAGGAATAAGGGGAGAGAAGGGAATCTTTCAAGTAAAAAAAAATAGAATATAATGTCATAAGGAAATAAAGGCAGAAACTAGGATTAAATGGGGAAGGAATGGAAGACAGGGTAAAGAAGGGGATATGAGGAGAGATAAATGGAATCACCATACAAATGGGGAAGATAATGCCCCAACTAGACATCTTACATCACACATGGTTATTTAGAATTTGCATATCATCTTCTGTGAACTGTTCTTGAGACAATTGACTGAGTTCTTGATTAGGTTTTTAAAAAATTGTTAGTTCATTGGGAATTTGATAGAATGTGTTTTGATAATTTTTACACTTCTTTCCATTTCTCTTAGACCAATTCCCCTGTTTATACAAATCTGTGTCTTTTAAAAAGCAAAACAAAACATCAAGTCCAATGTGTGCTGGCAACATATACTCTTGGGTGTGTCACTATCCAATGGAGTGTGGTCAATCTACCAGGAGTCACACCCTTAAAGAAAACTGACTCTTCCTCTCCTAGAAGATATCTATTATTATTAGCTTAGAGTTAAGACTTCATGTTCACATCCCTCTCAATGTTGGGAATTTGTCTAGCTTGAGCATGATGTCACAACAGATTTGAAGAGATACCATGACCAAAGCAATTCCTTTTTTGCAGTGACCCCAGAGTCCTGGGAGGAGAGGATGTGATCTAATGTCTTATTCAAGAACATTCTCTGTTTCTTTCTTTCTTTTTTTTTTTTCTTCGAGATAGGGTTTCTATGTATAGCCCTGGCTGTCCTGGAACTCACTTTGTAGACCAGGCTGGCCTTGAACTCAGAAATCCGCCTGCCTCTGCCTCCCGAGTGCTGGGTTTAAAGGCGTGTGCCACCACGCCCGGCTCACATTCTCTGTTTCTTGACTAGTCAGTGGGTTTCTCTTGTCATCTACTGTAAGAAAAGTTTCTCTGATGAGGGTTGAGATATGCACAAATCTATGGGAATAAGGATAAGTTATTGGCAGCTGGTTTAATACTTTATCTGTTTAGCAGAATAATAATGGTAGGTTTTTCTTTAGGGCCTGTGACCTGTCTAGCCACAATTGGCTTCCATAATGGTGCCAGGTATAGAAGGTATCACTTCCAGGACACCATGCGGTTTATCGTGCCAGAGGGCAAGTCTTGCCGTAACAGCTGAGTAAGCTTACATTCACTTCTTTCCTCCATAGTATGCATGGAACCTTCCAGTACTGTGAAAGCTACAGATGAAGATCTCAGTACAGTATCAGCTTAATTTCTCTGTGATCTATGAGTCAAGTACATAGTGTCTTCAGCAACAGGGCCTTACCATCAATTTATGGAAGGTAGCCAAGAGCACTGGCAATGACCTGCAATGAAAACTTCTGGAGGCTATGAGCCCACACTGGCCAACGACTACAAAAGATGAGTACTCTTAACAACTCTAAAGGAGGAACCTTACCTACCTCTGGCACTGGGCTTTTTGTTAATCTGTGGTATCTAGTAGGGGCATTATTGTCCTGTTACAGAGTAACACCATTTTAACTCTTTTTCTATTGTGTATGTATATATTTTAGGAAGCTTCTACAGTAGTAGGCCTTATTACCTATATTCCTTCCTCTACCCTGCCCTCCCATCCCCCACCATCCTTAGCCTTCAATGGCTCATCATTTCCCTTTAGAACACTGCAGTCTATCTCCCCTCCCCTGGAAGCTACACTCCGTCCCTTCTCTTAGAAGCCGCCCATGTCTCTTTACTTTCCTGACCTCTGTGAGTATTCCAAATGAAACACAAATATTAAAGCATTCAAGCTAACGTCCACAATTGAGAGGTGTCATGTGACATTTGTCTTTCTGAGTCTGGGTTTCCTTAGTCAGAATGGTGATTTTTTTTTTTTTTAGCTCTATTACTTGTGAATTTTGTAATTTCATTTTTAACAGCCAAGTAATATTCAGTTACATAAAATCCCAGCACCAAGAAGGAGAGTGCCCATAAAGCTACTAAGTAGCTACCACCTCTAAGCAAGAAGCTACTTGAACTGATACCTACTGGGAGAGGGAAAATTAGTTCTCTCCAGTGGCACCACCATATCCTGCCAGAGCCCATGGTTTTTGTGTGTGCTTTTTGTTTCATTATTTTTCTGTTTTATTGGGTTTTGTTTGTTTAGATTTTTTGAGAAAAAAGAATGAAAATGTGAAGTTGGGTGGATGATATCAGAGAAGTTGGGGAAGGGAAAAATATGATAAAATATATTATATAAATTTGTATAAAGTAAAAAATTTTAAATTCCATTGTGTAAATGTAATGCATTTCATCCATTCATTGGCTTTGAGTCTTTTTATGTGTGAATGGGTATATTTTAGGAAGCTTCTACAGTAGTAGGCTTCCTAATGATTTGTTTCAAAAATCTTTAGTGTTAGTTATCTTTCCCCATATTCCCTCCTGTTTCTATTTCTTGGCTATTGTAAATACAGCATCAATGAACAGGGATGAGCTAGCGTCTCTATAGTAGAGTCCTTTGGAGATAGGCCCAAGAGTGGTATAGCTGAATCATGGAGTAGATCTATTCCTAGCTTTCTGAGGAACTTCCACACTGATTTTCAGAGTGGCTGCACCAGTCTGCACTCCAACTAGCAGTGAATAGTGTCCCCTTCCCTCAGATCCTTATTCCTTGTGCTGGCTAGTTTTGTTTTGTTTTATCCTACTTGACAAAAATGAGAGCCCACCTTGAAAAGGGAACCCCAACTGCAAAATTGTCTCCTTTAAACTGGCTGTGTGCAAGTCTGTGGAGAGCATCTTCTTAACTGCTAATCGAAGTAGGAATGCCCAACGTTCTGTGATTGCTACTATTTCTAGAAAGACAAGTTTTAGTTGTATAAGAAAATTAGCTGTGGCCTCAGAGGTTAAGAGCACTGGCTGCTCTTCCAGAGGACCGGGGTTTGGTCCCCAGCATCCACATGCTCAGAACTATCTGTAATTCTAGTTTCAGGGGGGGATCTGATGCCCTCTTTTGACCCCCCGGGTACTACACACACATGATGCACAAACATAATGTAGGCAAAACATTCATATATATTTAACGCAAATATACAAAGGAAGCAATAACTATATAAGTTAGAAGAAGCAAGCTAGTAAGTAGTATTCCTCCATGGTCTCTGATTTAGTTCCTACCTCCACCTCTGGCTATGGCTTCATTCAATAATGGATTGTAACCTGTAAGTGGAAATTTACCCTTTCCTCCCCAAACTGCTTTTGGTTATTATGTTTACCAAAGCAACAGAAAGAAAACGAGAACATTCATCTATGTAGATGTGGAGACTGAAGCTCAGTCTATTAAATAAATAGAATCCAGGTCTCCTGCTATAAAACTCATTGTTCATTATAATTTGCTTCTTCAACCCTAAAGAGGGGCGGGGAAAGGTGGGAAATTTTAGGTCATCAGAACTCTTTGTAGGTCCTGAGCTTCTACTTGGGATTGTCCCTTTCTTGAGTAGTCTACTGTGACCTAAACACATCTTAAGTGGAATTTTTGCTCTTCTTTTGCACCCATTTTTTCCTCATGACTTTTAAATATCTACACATCATCATTTCCCTGTCATCAGAAGTGGCCTACACAGCATTCTGGTAATGAATAAACAGAATGGCATAGATAGAGCCCCCAAAACGGCATCTCACCCATCAAATCATTCAGTGACTGACAGCTGCAATCTCTCTCACTGCCTCAAGACTCTCCAGCCTTACTGCATCCCTATGGCAGGCTAAAAGTTGGGTCCCAAGAGATACCTATATCCTAACTCTTGAAACATGTGAATGTTCCTTTACATGAGAAAGGGGAGAAAGGAGATACTTGGTAATGTGATTAACAATCTTGAGACAGGGAGATTATTAGTCTTTTAATTACCCAGGTGGGCTTAAATGATCCTGTGTACTTAAAAGAAAAAGACACAAAGGGATATGAACACAGAAGACAGCAGTGAGCCACAGGCAGATTGGTGTCTCCTATGGAGCAGAGCTGTGGTTCTTTTGAGAAGCACTCTCTGGGATGCCACACAAGTACAACATACATGTAGCACTTTCTAGGGACACAGTGGTAACAGAAACATAGACGCTATTAAATCATGCTTCCTTAAGACACCAAGATTATTACAAAAACAATTGTTCTCAAAATTAGCTAGCATATTAATATGATCCTGGCCAAAATTCCAATAATATGCATGTTTGAACTCATTACATGGGTTCTAGTAGTCATACATTAGAGAAAATTACCATAAGGACATTCAGAGAGGAGACTTGTGAAAGGGAAAGAGATAAACTTCCAGATACCAAAACACACCATAAAATTAGAATAATTTGAGCATGATAACAATATTACAAGAGTAGATTTATACCAACAGAATACCAACTATAAAATATCTACTCATATCTAAGAACATGACCTTTCAGTTTTAGCAGGGCAGAGCAGACTGTTCAAATGTTATCAATACAGTGGGAAAAGTCTTCAAACTACAAAAAACTTCAGCTTGCTTAAGGAGTCAAATATTTAAGAAAGAAAAATCTTAAAAAATATGAGAAGTAGATATAGAACATTTTGATTATAACAGCATTGAGGAGAGGTGAGTTTTTTACTTTGTTTCTCTTTTTCTTGTAAGACAGCGTTTTTCTATGTATCCCTCATTAGCTTGGAACTCACTATGTAGCCCAGGCTGGCCTCAAACTCACAGAGATTCCCCACTGCATCTGTCTGCCTCCACAGTACTGAGATTAAAGGCATGCATCACTAAATCTGGTAGAAAGAGTTTCTTAAGCAATACATGAAACAGTGAAACAATAGAAATACATTCACATTCATGAGCTGTAAGACTTATTATTACTGTCATTACTATAGATTCAAAGCAAAACCTTTCAAAGTCCTAACAATAGGCCAATGAGAGCTCAGCTTGTACAGGTGGTTGCTGCAAAGCCTGATGATCCTGGTCTAATCCCTGGAACCAGTAAGGCAGAAGGGAAGAGCTGATATGTCCTCTAACTTCTACACTCGCACCATGACACACATATACTGCCTCCCCTGCTAAATGAAAAGGAACCCAGTAACATTTCTTACATAAATAAAAACCAAAGCTACTCTAAAATTTATAAGGAAGTATAGTGGCATAGCTTAGTAGTGGAGCAGCAACCATATAGAATATGTACACACTAATGTTTATAGTATAACTCCCAACAACCAAAGTAGAAACCACCTACATGTCTGTCCTAGTCAGAGTTTCTATTGTTAGGATGAAAACACCACACCTGAAAGCAACCTGGGAGGAAAGGGTTCATTTGGCTTACACGTCCACACCAAATCACTGTCCACCATAGAAGGAGGTCAGGTCAGGAATTTAAAACTGCAGAAACCTGTAAGAGGTAGCTGATAGCAGAGAACATGGAGACCAGCATGTATATCTGTATGAGGATGACAGATCCTCTGGAATATTAGTTGTGAGCTGTCACGTAGGTGCTAGGCATTGAACCGAGATCCTACTGAAGAGCAGCCAGTGCTCTTAACCACTAAACCATCTCTCCATCTACTCAGCCTCCTTTCTTATAGGGCCTAGGACCACCAGCCCAGGGATGGCACCACCCACAATGGGCTGGACTTTGCCCCATCAATCACTAATGAAGAAAATGCCTTACAGTTAGATCTTATGGAGGCATTTTCTCAATTGAGAGTCTCTCTTTCAGATGACTAGCTTGTGTCAAGTTGGCATAAAACTACCCAGGACAATTTTCACAGATGAAGAGATGTTATATACACAATATACAGCATTATTGAGTCTTAAAAGTAAGGCGTTTCTTATATGAACGATGGTTTTTAGGGCTGAGGGATGATGGTGAGGACAGGGGAACTACTGTTTCATGGAACATTGTTTTTAATAAAGATGGGTGGTGGTCATGGTTACAGTTACATGGCAATGTGAATATACTTTATACTACTAAACTAGACACATAAAATAACATTTAAGTCTCACAGAATAGGCCTGCAATCCCAACTACTATGAAGACTGAGGCCTATGGATCACAAGTTCAAAGCCTGCCTGGGCAATAGTGTGAGTCTGGGGCCAGCCTGGGTGGCAGCAAGACTGTCTCAAAAAAAAAAATTAAAAGGCCAAAGGACATAGCATAGTGGTACAGCAACTTCCTAGCATTAATGAATCCCTTAGCTCAATAAGTAATCAGGGTTAACTTTGCAGTTTAATAGTCTGGCTATTTGACCATCCTCAACTCAAACACAAATGCCCATGATGTGTTTTTAAAGATAGGGCCATAAGAGAAAACACATCTCTTGTAGCAGCACAGTTTGAACATGACAGTCTATATCAGCTACAGAAACTTCATGAGTGATCAATTCTAGAGAAATGATTCCATATGTGCACAGCCATGCTCAAAGACATAGCTAAAGCACTGTTTTATAAAATAAAAATTTAAATTAAAACATTTAATGTATCGATTTTATTTTAATTAACTTTGAGTACACACACACACACACACACACACACATGTCATGGTGTGCTGGTGGAGGCTGAAGAACAACTCTGTGGAGTCAGTTCTCTCCTCTACCTCGACATGTGTTCCAGAGATCAAACAAGCTTGTCAGGCTTCTGTGGAAGTATCTCTACCCACTAAGCAATGTTGCCAATCCAGAAAAATAAAACAATAGGTTTCCAACAGCAGAAATTTAAGGAATACTATGCTGCAGTTAAAAAGGAAGGAAGTTTATCTAACTATGCTATGAGGAAAAACTTTCTAAGATATATAGTAAGTAAAAAAAAAAGTTTCAGAAAGAGCTGGAGAGACAGCTCAGCAGTTAAGAGCACCAACTGCTCTTCCAGAGGTCCCAAGTTCAATTCCCAGCAACCACATGGTGGCTCACAACCATCTGTAATGAGATCTGATGCCCTCTTCTGGTGTGTCTGAAGACAGCAACAATGTACTCACATAAAAAGTTTCAAAAAAGACATTACTGTCTGATTTTATGATGTCCAGAAGTTAAATATATTACCTTAGTATGTGTTTAATATATGTGTGTGTATTTGTATTTTTGCCATCCAAAAAATATAAGATGCAATTATAAGCCACATATGTAATTTCAGATGTCAGCTATATTAAAACCTAAAAACATATTCTGCACACACACACACACTTTCTAGGGCCCACATATGGTAAATATGCAACCTATCACTGAGCTACATTCCCAGCCCAATAATATTTTATGTAATTGAATTTATCAAAACACTATCATTCTAACATGTGGCTAAAATAAAAATTACTTAAGATATCTTACATTCTTTCTTTACTATAAAGTGTACTATACACTTTCACAACCCAGTGAATATTTTATGTGTAAAATACAGCTCAATTTAAAACAAGCCACATTTGTATATGGGTGCATATGTGTGTGGTGTATGCACACGTGCATGTGTGTGGAGGGTTGAGGCTGAATTGTCTCTCTAAGATCCCCACTCCTTTTGAGACAGCATCTCTCACTGAACTGAGAGCTCACTAATGCAGCAAGATTAGTACTAGGTACTGGGGATCTGGGCTCAAGCCCTAATGTGTGCACAGCAAGTATTTTCCTGAGTAGTTCCCTCTCCTGTACCCAAACTAGCCAGATTTCAAGTGCTCCCTCATGATGTGTGTGTGTGTGTGTGTGTGTGTGTGTGTGTGTGTGTGTGTGTTAAAGGGAAAGGTAATGGATGTCCACAGCAGTTGTTGGATAGTCTATAAGAATATGTTCAAGCCTAGGGCCAGAGCAACAGCTCAGTGGGTTGAGACCATTGGCTGGGATGTTCTTCCAGTGGCCTCAGGTTCAATCTCAAGCATCTATTTGGTGTCTTACAACATTTGTAACTGCAGTCCTGGAGGAGCCAACCCTCTCTTCTGACCTTCATGGACACTGCCTCCAAAGTGTTGGGATGCCTCACTATTTTTCTTATTTTAAAGATCATAAGTTATTCCAAAATGTTTTACTAGATGCTTTTCAAGAAAAGTCAGTTATTTCCCTACTTTCCAGTACCTAAGTGATTTTGAATTCTGGTGGTAAAGATGGACACAAAAAGCATATAAACTTATAAAAAGAAAGAAAGAAAGAAAGAAAGAAAGAAAGAAAGAAAGAAAGAAAGAAAGAAAGAAAGAAAGGCAAAGCAAAGCTGGTGTGTTTGGTTTGTGGGGCGAATACAAGAAACCTACAGGTGAAGAATGACACAATGACATCTGTATTACATCTGACATGTTTGCTGGTTCTTCTAACAAGAGAGGAAGGTTGGGTGTGGTGCTACAAACCTTTGATCCCATCACACATGAGGCAAAGGCACCCAGATCACTGTGAGTTTGAGACCAACCTGGTCTACACAGTGAGTTCCAGGACATCCAGCACTACATGGCTAGACCCCACCTCAAAGAGAAAGAGACAGACACTTGAAGACAAGTGCTGAAAGAGGAGCAGTTACCCAAACAACATTCTTTTAAAAATATTAAATTCCATTTATTGATCGGGGAGGCATGCCAAGTGCTCCTGTGGAGGTCAAAGGGCAGCATGCAGGAGCAGATGCTCTCCTTCGACTGTGTGGGTTTCAGGCTTGGTGCAAACACCTTTACATGCTGAGCCACCTCACTACCCCTAAACTTTTTTTTTTTTTTGAAAAAAAATGTATTTATTTTTACTTTATGTGTATGAATGTTCTGTCTGCCTGTATGAGTACGAGGACCCATGGAAGCCAGAAGAGGGTGCTGCATGTCCTGGAACTAAAGTCACATCGGGAGCCACCATGTTGGTGCTGGAAACTGAACCTAGGTCTTCTGTAACAGCTTAACTGCTGAACCACCTCTTCAGAGCTCACACTCAATATTCATATCAAAGTTTCTGACACAAAATGAAAGCTGGGCATGGGGATTTCACCATGAGGCAGTTCTCAGAAAAGAGGCAGGAGCATCCTGAGTTCTAGGCCAGAGTAGGATACACAGTGCGATATCTCTCTCTCTCTCTCTCTCTCTCTCTCTCTCTCTCTCTCTCTCTCTCTCTCTTTCTCTCTTCCCAGTACTCAGAAGGCAGAGACCTGCTAGCCAGTTCAAGGCTAGCTTGGGCTATATAGTGAGATTTGGTTTCAAAATCAAAATAAAAACTGCATACCACCCCAAATTGAAAGAAAACACTGGAATTTTTTTTAATTAAGTTTCTGGGCTGCAGAGATGGCTCAGAGGTTAAGAGCACTGACTGCTCTTCCAGAGGATCTGAGTTCAATTCCCAGTAACCACATGGTGGCTCACAACCATCTGTAATGGGATCCGATGCCCTCTTCTGGTGTGTCTGAAGACAACTACAGTGTACTCATATACATAAAATAAATAAATCTTTTTAAAAAGAATAAAATTTCTAAACAAAATTTAAAACAATTATACCTTTTCTTGATCAAATTAAAACACTTGAATCACTTCATATAATCAATGGATTTTGTGTCATTAGTTTAGTTGGAATATACTTAATTTTCCTGTTTAAAATTTTATATTACTTATCTATCCCAATAGTACATTCTTGCAGTATGGAACACTAAGGTAGTGGAAAGTGTGGAGTGAGGCTGGATCCTGAAGTCCTTCAATTCCCCTCTATGAGATGATCATATCTTGACATTTTCAGTTTCTTGAATCTTTGCAGAAAGTACCTGCTCTCACTTTGAAGTCATTGGTACAACTAAAAACTGAAATTGCTATTAAAAAATCATTTGTTCTCTCCAAATTGTTGCCGTAGCCTGTAGGAGACCTGGTAAGTGAGAGCTGTCAGGCGGAGGTGGAGCAAGCAGTCACTCTTGGTCCTGACGGGCAGCCCCCCTCCCCCGCCCCCAGCACATAGTTACTCCTGTGTAGCAACCACAGGGTTTCTTCCTAACTAAAGAAGAGGAAAGAGCCAGAGAGCAGAGGGAAGGGAGGGTCAGAGGGCAGAAGGTTTGGTAGTAAATGGAGCAGGGCACGGTGGCAGCAGGAGAGCAGGAGCATTTCAAGGCAGTCAGAAAAAAGACACAGAAGCCACAAACTCTAGCCAGCATCTAGCACAAATAAAGTGAAGAAATGGCTAAGAAACAGTGCGAGCAGTGTGCTTTAGGAATGCAGGAGGGCAGGGGATGGAGGGAAGGACTTTATAAATCAGCCTGGAGCTTGCTGAACATGTCTAACGAGCTTCTCCTCAGAGTGCACGAGTTTTCCCTGACTCATGAGAAGTGAGCTGAGACTATGCCAAAGCAGTGTACAAAGACTGGAAAGGAAGTCTTTTAGAACCAACATGGAGGGGAAAAGTCCAAGGAAACTGAAAAAAATGCAGAAATAATGGTGAGAGAGCCACCACAGTCACAGCTCAGTCACACCACAGCCAGAGCCACATGCTGAAGGACAATTACGAGCATTTTCAAATCCTTTACTGTCAGGTTAACATTAGGCCTGCTAGACCCTGTTCAACTCAAGGGACCTCAGTTAGATTTCTGTGTATTTTGGGTACTCCTCCAAGTGTGCAGGCGACCCAGCACAGCATGCATGGAACCCTGCTGCGCAAATATCACAAAGCTATTTTGGTGCTGCTGTTTGTCCTTCTGAGAATAAACCCAGGGCCTTACAGTAGACAAGCACTATCACTGAGCCGCACTTCTGGCCTTGAACACTAGTTTTTAACACACACACTTTCTAATCCCAACACTAGGCTTTGACTTGGTATACAAAGACCATCCCTTTGGCTAGTATTCCCAATATAAGAAACACTGTTTGCAATGTTTGGAAAACGTACTTAAAACCCAAGGCTGTTGGATACGCACTGCAATGCAGCCCTGCTTTCAGAACACAGCCATATTATACACTTCAGCATGACATACGTTTTCCAGCCTATAAAGATTTTCCATGACGTGGCAGTGCTGTTCGGTTTCCAGTTAAACACAATTTAGATGCAGGGCCCTTTCACATCAGCAGAGCTGGAAAGCTAAGTGGAACGGCGCTGTTGCAGGGCACGGGACATGCTTTGGCTCTGAGGCTTTCAGGATTTACTATTCAGACTGGAGAGCTTCTACCTTGTTTTACAAGAGGTTCTCTGATTTCTACCTAGCATCTCTCAATTAATTTCCATGACCAAATTCAGCCAAGTACCAACATCTACCAAACTGGGAAAGAACATGACATGGGATGTGAAATGGGTTTCTGTGTCACTATAGTTCACAATTCTGAGTTCTAGGAATCCTGCTCAGGAGTCACCACCTATCCAAGCGAGGTGAAGAGAGGCTTGGCTGGAGATATGCACTGCTTCCTCCTCTCCCATGCTTCCCACTAACAGCACTGCAACTGACCTTTTGAGTTTTGACTCTGTGGGTATAAAGCCAACTCCTGGCAAGTTTTATAATTTACTCAAAATTTTGTGAAAATTAGTTACTCTTGGAATTTCTACTATGGTAATGGAAATTAACTAGGGAGTTCCTTACAGGGAGATAGCTCAGGAGATATTTATATCAGCACCTCTTTTAAAAATGTGTGTGTATCACACTATTTCCTAAACGAATGTAACCTGTTCCCTGCAGACTGAGAACAACGAGAATCACTCAAGTCAAATAGCTTTGACCATAGCAGGAAATCTGTATCCAAATAAACGTGCCTACAATTCATTCCTTGGAGCAACAGAACCATCAACTCTTAGCTTATCTACTATGGAGGTAAAATCCTTTGGTGATGTGAGGGACATTGAAGTGCAGCCTTATTACAGTGAACTCCAATGTCCAAAAACTGTTCTTATTCTGTTTGTACCACAGTAAGAGCCAAGATTTTAAGCTCTACTAAAAACAAAACAAACAAACAAAAAGACTTTATTTATGTTCATTAAAAAAACTAATAGTGGGGCTGGTGAGATGGCTCAGCGGATAAGAGCACCCGACTGCTCTTCCGAAGGTGATAAGTTCAAATCCCAGCAACCACATGGTGGCTCACAACCATCTGTAACGAGATTTGGCTCCCTCTTCTGGAGTGTCTGAAGACAGCTACAGTGTACTCACATATAATAAATAAAATAAATCTTTAAAAAAAAAAAAAAAAACTAATAGTGATATATTATTTTAAAATATCATACAGTTAATATATTTGGAGTTATTTAAAATTTATATAGAGAAAAACGTATGTATTTTTCAGTATTGCTGTAGAAAAACATCTACATAAGACTGTTCAATTGATTGTTGTTTTATATCAAACAACTTTTATAATATTCATTTTTATTGTTATTTTATAAATTTTAAAGAATATGATTAAAAAAATTAAAGGTATTGCAAGTTTTGAAGGGGGGCTCTCTGGGAGGAGTTGGGATACAAAAGGGAAAGAAGAATGTGATGTATGTTTATTTACTCAAAATATATTATTAAATGTTAACAAAATTCAGATAAAAAATAAAATAAAATATAAGATAAAAAATGTGTGTGTGTGTGTGTGTGTGTGTGTGTGTGTGTTTGCATGTAGTACATGTGGAGATCAGGGGACAATTTACAGTTCTATTCTTCCACTATGTGGGTCCCAGGGATTGAACTAATTTGGTAACAGGACCTTTGCTTGCTGAGCCATTTGACAGTTTTTATTGCCTTACTGTAGGTATTTTCACACATAAAAGACTTGAAACTTAAACGGTTCTCATGCAATATTACATATATAAAATGAGATCCTATCTTTGCAAATCTTTGACATAACGGTTAGTATATGTTGATTATTCAATACAGATCAGTTAGTTACATCTAATTAAACATTATCTCATTTCATTGAACATGAGATGACTATAAAGTGAAATAAGTTATGAGTTGGTGTGGTGACTTAAACTCAACTTTATTTTGACATGGGTATGGGATGTTTGGGTATGAGAGTGTAATGGATCTCTGAGTAGCAAGGGAAAGTCCATCTCCTATTACAAAGTTTCTCACTTCAAACTCCAGCTGTGAGCTTCTACTTTCCCATAAATACAGCATGGGGGTGAACTACACATGCCTGAACATGCTGTGCCCACAACGAAGAAAACTCCAAGAGGAGAACTGAGACTAGAGACACAGAGTACCTGGCTGCATACAAATACAAACTGGGGCATCCATTCCAATCCCACCAGGACGCAGGGGACACCAGGGGATAGCCAGCCCTCTGGTTCTTTTCATGCTATAGTATATAGAGTAAGAATGGGGAGCTGGGTTCCAGAACTGACTTGCAAGTTTCTACACAGAAGGAAAAAGAAAAGAAAAAAGAAAAAGCAAGGAGACTCATATTTGCCATGCAGCAAACAGGGATGCTTTGAGGATTAATGACATAATGTCTGAAAAGAAGCTGGAGTTCCTTGGAAAACAGACTCTACATAAATATAAAGTTATAATATTTAGGCTTAGTCCACAACGTGAGACCTGGTCTTTGGTTTATGAGGTCATAAGCAGTTTTGTAAGATGTGCTCAAGTACCCACCCAGCAAGCTTTCAGGGTCCTCGTAAGTGAATTGCCCAGCTAATATGAGCCACCTGGCTAGAGAAAATCAGAGCCAGTTTTCCTTCTCCGTGGCTGCTCCCAGAGGATACATAAGTGGAATGCTGATCCCATAGAACAGAAAGGTAGAGCCAATACAGCACTTCCACAGCATCTAGACGAGTGCTTCTCAGTCTTCCTAATGCTGCAACCCTTTAATACAGTTTCTCATGTTGTAGTGACCCCCAAGCATAAAACTATTTTTGTTGCTACTTCATAGCTGTAATTTTGCTACCGCTATGAATTATAAATGTAAATATCTGATATGCAGGATATCTGATATGTGACCACTGTGAAAGGGCTGTTTTATCCCTAAAGGGATTTCGACCACAGGTTGAGAAGCACTGGTTTAGGATTTCCAAGGAATGCAGTAGGAGTCTGGGTATGTTGTTGCTCAGAGGTAAACAAAATCCATATCATGCTGTTTAAAAAGAAAGACTAATTGATTCTCACGAGGAAAACAAGGTAAGAAGAAGAATGAGAAAGCTTCTTGAAATGGTTGCTTATATACTGAAAATATGTGGAGGCAAACTTAAGGAATTAGCTTTTTCCTGGCTTGTTTAATGTCTTTGACTAGAGAACACTATACTTCCTCATCTCTCTCTACACCAAGGTTATTACTTCCTCATCTCTCTATACCAAGGTTATCAAGACTATCTTGCAGACACTTTCATTTTAATGTTCCAACATAGACATTGATTTGAAAAATCTTGTGGTATAACTGAACAGCAGTTATACTATTATGTAAAATAGTTGTATTTCTCAGTCTTAAAAGATAAAGTAAATTGTAGTCCAAAGGCTCCAGGCATCAGAAAATACCCTCTTCAAGATGTAAGGTTCATAAATATAACTAACCATATTACTAACCAATAGTAATTCTGAGACTGTTGTAATACCACAGTATTTGAACAGAAGATGAAAAACTACAAAAGAGCCCTTTATTTGCTTGTTTTGTTTCTGCATTTCTTTCAGTTGGCTGCTCTTTCAGTGGTTTGACTTTTCTGATTATTATGGTATTGCAGACAGACTAAAGTTCATAAACACACAAAGAAAATTAAGGTAAAGGAAACAGAAGTGGTATAGCCTTCTCACGCATTAAAGATGTAATTTCTAAATAAAATATTGACCTTAATTCTTCCTCTTCTTCCCAGACCTTATATGCCGAGTCCTGAGGTGGTGAGAGATGTGTCTAAGCAATCTAGGCAGCCTACATGAAAGAGAATGGAGCCTGAGAAAAGAGAGAAAAGGGTCCGCCTGGAAGGCAGGCTTGGTGTGAGGAGTCAGAGTTTAAATATGGTAAGGAGGGTGTGTCACAAGCAAAGGTGACCAACAGCTGGGTGTCAGAACATAAGCAGGATTAGGAGGCCTAGCTTAGAATGCCAAAGACCCAGCAGGCTGGGTAGGCAATCTGGGTGGAGCCAAAAGCCCTGGGTGGGAGGGGTGACACAGGTATTTGTGAGCATGTATGGAAAAAATGATCATAGGAATTTGGTTATATTCCAGGGAAGCAACTAAATATGTTATGGATGATAGGAGCCCAAGTTCTCACAGATGGAAAAATGTTAAATATGGAAAGTGAGAAACCCAGAATGATCTTTATAGTATTGGACTGGCAGCATGAAATCATGGACTTCCACTCAGATACACACACAGAGATGTGTGTGTTTGTGTCTGTACTCAAACACTTGTGCACTGACATATTCTCTATCTTTGTTCACTGAGAGAGCTCACACCTTGGTTACTAAAAGAAACCACTACATACCCAGAGGTTTCAGGAAAAAAAATCTGATTCTGGGACTGAAACAGGGAAACTATAAATCTGGGACAGCTTGTCAGGGCAGAATGCAAGTTGGTACTAAAGAATTACGGGGGCACTAAAGCCTCCCTGATAGGATAATTACTAGTATCAAAAGACTATGAGCATCAAAGCAGACAGCAAGAGATGAGTTCATACTGGATTCACAAGTGAGTAAATGAGAAGGTTGATGAGGATAATGTAGAGTTCCAGAGGACTCTATACTGATTAGTTCCAAATGGTTTAAAAAAAGAGACTGACTTTATTGCAGAGAAGCCTAGCAGATACCACCCTATTCAAATCACCAAGGAAAAAGTTAACAATGGGACAAATCAAAATCATTTGCTACTTAAAAGTACTCATTACTAAACACCACTTATGCAGTACTTAAACACATACACACACACACACACACACACACACACACACACACACCCTGAATTTAATCCTGAGGAAATGTCAGTCAAATGCATATGGGATGATCAGTGAGACTGTTCTATTAAAACATGCCACAATCAGTACAATCAAGGGAAGACTGAGGACCTGTTCCATATAAAGGAGGCTTAAGGAATGTAACAACTAAATAAACCACATGAGTCTGACCTGGGTCCTTCTGTAATAAAGAACATTATTAGATCTGGGGAAACGGGTGGAGTCTAAGAGCCACATTACAGTTATTCTACAATTTTATCCTAGCATGGATGGTTGTAGGATAATGAAGCAAATTGTTCATGGGAAAAAAATCTGATTTGTGCTGAACCTGCAGATTTTTCTGCAAACCTGGCATTATTTCAAAATAAAAGTCAACATATAAAGATTGATTTTTAGGAAAATATTTTATGGAAAAGGACTTAGTGTTTTCTGCTATACACATATTTTAAATAAATATTTTGGGAGGCACTTACTTTTCTCTAACCTACCTATAACTGCTCTGTGATGAGTAAGTGAGGTGTCAAAAGCACAATGTCAGAGACAGGAGATGAAAAAGAATGGGAAGAAATCAGAAGGATGTCAAGTCACAGTCTGGGCTAGAGCCTATCAGGGATGCTTCTTCAGAAGATGTCTCAGGTCAACTAAACCAGGCAAGGGCAAAACTAAGAGCAAAGAGATCTCGGAGGTGCTATGTGCTGTCTGAGTGGCAGCAGTGAGTGAGAAGTGGTTTCATGTGAAATGTACCTTATGTGGAAAGCGACTCAGTGGATCCCTGATGAACTAGATGTGGGTTGTGAGCGAGGAAAACCAAGGCTGGCTCCCAGGGTTGCTTGTTTTGTTTTGTTTTGTTTTGTTTTTTGAGACAGGGTTTCTCTGTAGACATGGCTGTCCTGGAACTCACGCTATAGACTAGGCTGGCCTCGAACTCACAGTGATCCACTTGGCTCCCGGGATTTTGACTGCTGTAACCGGATAAAAGATAGTATTACTTACTGAAAAGGAAAAGATGAAGAGGTGTGAGGTTAGCTTTATTTGTCAACTTGATACAAATGAATCACTTGGGACGCCAGTCTCAGGGACTGTCAACACTAAGCTGGGCAATGTGCATGTCTGCTAATTAAATGAGGTGATGTGATCCAACCCACTGTGGGTAGCATTGTTTCCTAGACAGGGGTTTTTGAATTCTATCAAGAGTGGAGAAATCGAGTTGAGCACCAAGCAAGTGAACATATCTGCATTCATTTTCTCTGCCCTAGACTGTGGGTGTGATGTGATCAGCTGTTCCAGACTCCTGCTCCCGTGACCTCCCACAGTGCTATGCTGTAAGCTGTCACGGCTTTCTCCCCTCAGCTGCTTTCTATCAAGGTATTTTATCACAGCAACAGAAATAAAACTAAGATGAGAAGTGAATAATGTTAGGTAAATGAACAGAACTGTGGATTAGACAATGGAGCTATTGAGATGAAAGTCTGAGTAAACTGGGGTAAAAACAACAAAAAGCAAAGAAGTAGACACAAGAAGAACTAAGGGAATTGTAATGCAGGATTAACAGAGTTTGGATAAGTGGTAGAAAAGGCATTTTGCACAAGATAAAATACATTTGCTAAAATAGGGAAGCATAAATTAGCTTGACTATTTTCTCATGCCAGTGAGAAACCAACCTAACTGCAGGAAGCAGAACGTGTTGGGCAACAGTGATAAAAAACACAGGTCAGATGGAACCAGATTTAGAAGCAGCCTGAAGCTGGGCAGAGGTGTTTAGACTTGATGTAGTAGGAAATGGCAGTCATGAGATCTTGTTGATTAGGGAAGTGATCTGATGAAAGCTATAGTTATGCTAAAGCAGATGAACTGGTGGTGATACTCGGTGGAGAGGAGGCTGCAGATGACGGTCTGGACTCATGTCATGTGTTCTCAATAATATCACACTAGAAAGCAAAGGCTTGGGAAATAAAAGAATATATCATCATCATCATAGAGTAGATGATGATATATTCTTTTATTTTTAGGAGGGGTCATCTCAGGAGGGCTGTAAGGAAAGAATCAGTCATCACCATAAAGTAGATAAAGAAGAATGAAATAGGAGCAAGGATTATGACTTTTAATTAGAAAATTGTTACGTTTGAAGAGAATGATTACAGATGAAGATGTAGGGTAAAGGTGACACTAACAAGCAGGGGAATTGGGTAGGGAAATGTGCTCTGGGTGTGAAAGGGGAAGGGCAGTAGTGAGTAAAACCACTGCATACAGAATTGGACAGGAGTGGAACAGAAAGGGGAGAACTGCTGAAGAGCAGTTTAAAGATGCAGAAATAGGGGCTGGTGAGATGGCTCAGCGGGTTAGAGCACCCGACTGCTCTTCCGAAGGTGATGAGTTCAAATCCCAGCAACCAAATGGTGGCTTACAACCACCCGTAACAAGATCAGACGCCCTCCTCTGGTGCGTCTGAAGTCAGCTACTTCGTACTTATGAAGAATAATAAGAAATGAATCCTTGGACTGGAGAGAACAACCTGGACTGGAGAGAACAACCGGAACGAGCGAGGCTGTCCCGAGCGAGCGAGCGAGCGGGGATGCCCGGAGCGAGTGGGGCGAACAGGGACGGCCCAAACGAGCGGGGCCAACTGGAGCAAGCGGAGCCGATCGGAGCGAGCGGGGCCCGATTGGAACAAGGGGAAAAAAATTAAGATGCAAGCCGGGCGTGGTGGCGCACGCCTTTAATCCCAACACTCGGGAGGCAGAGGCAGGTGGATTTCTGAGTTCGAAGCCAGCCTGGTCTACAAAGTGAGCTCCAGGACAGCCAGAACTACACAGAGAAACTCTGTCTCGAAAAAACAGAAGAAAAAAAATTAAGATGCAGAAATAGAAGTTTAGGACAAAGTCAGGGCAAAGACATATAGAAGTCAACAGTACACATAACAATGTCTGAAGCTCTAAGAATGAATGGACCCACCAAAGAAAAGCATGTAGATCTGGGAGAGTATAAGTCAAATCTTTGGAAATGTTGGGAGCTGCCTACAATTAGAGATGGGAAAAGGAACGAAGCAAAAGAGAAATGGATAGCAGGGTAGACAGAAGAAAAGGAAATAAGACAATGATACAAGAAATAAGAGGGATGTTTCCAAAAGAATACATAGTCATCACCATAAGGTAGACACAGAAGAATGAAATAGGAGCAAAGACTATGACACCTTTTAGTTAGAAAATTGTTACATTTAAAGAGATCCATTACACGTGAAGATGCAAGAAGATGCTTTCTGCACGGAAGAGTGGTAAGGACGGGCCGTCTCAGAAGGGCTGTAAGGAAAGAATGAGGACAGCCACCAGAATACAGCTAATCAGGGTCACATGAAGGTTATCTAATACATTTGTGTTATTTTTACAGTATTTTGGAGTGTTTTCATGTTAAATTTTATGTAAACTTTGGCAATTCTCAACTCTGTATGAAGCTTATTTATATATTTATTTCTTCAGATCAAAATGGATAAAAATACTTTATTTCTAGGTCCTCTAACTATTTCTTGAAATATTTCTTAGAAATGTATTTACTGTCTTTTGGACAGAATGGTAAATTGACATTTCCTCTACAAACCTCACTAGAATGAGAAGGATAAATTCAGAAAGCAGAAACTTAAAAGGACAGAAAACCTAAGAAGACACTAGCTGGGCTGGAGAGATGGCTCAGCAGTTAAAATCCCTGCTTGTACTTCCAGGGGACCTGAGTTCTGCTCCCAGAACCTACTTCAAGTGGCTCACGACTGCCTACAACTCCAGTTCCAAGAGATTGCCTTCTTCTAGCCTACACACACACACACACACACACACACACACACACACACACACACACTGGGGAGGGGCCTTTACATCTCATGTCTGTTGAGCTAAATACCATATTTTTGTGGACACTGATGAAGAAAAACAAAGACTTTAAAACACAGATGCTGGGAATTCTCCCAAAGACTTGGACAAGCCATTATATAATGAAGGCCACAGCAAGCTTCAGAACTTTTTTGTTTGTTTGTTTTTGTTATTTTGTTTTTTCAAGACAGGGTTTCTCTTTTAGATATGGCTGTCCTGGAACTCACTTTGTAGACCAAGCTGGCCTCAAACTCAGAGATCTGCCTACCTCTGCCTCCCAAGTGCTGGGATTAAAGGCATGCACCGCCACTGCCACCGCCACCGCCACCGCCACCGCCACCGCCGCCCCCACCAGGCTGCTTCAGAACTTTTTTGTTTGTTTGTTTGTTTGTTTGTTTCGAGACAGGGTTTCTCTGTGTAGCCCTGGCTGTCCTGGAACTCACTTTGTAGACCAGGCTGGCCTCAAACTCAGAAATCCACCTGCCTCTGCCTCCCGAGTGCTGGGATTAAAGGCGTGCGCCACCACGCCCGGCTCTTCAGAACTTTTTTAAGTCCCCGAACTCTTAAATGTGAACATTTAAGAGTTAGAGAGATGGGATGGAGAACAGAAGAAACAAACACTAACACGTGGATGGGAAGGAGGGAGACAGACTCGTAAACTGGACATAGAGGTATATGGCTGGACATAGAGGTATATGGCTGGACATAGAGGTATATGGCTGTAATCCCTGCACTTGGGAGGCCAAATTTGAGGTTAGCTCTATTTAAATAATACAAATACAAGAGCCTGAAGACAGACAAACACACAGAGAGACAGACAGACATACACAGACAGACACATACACACACAAACACACACACCTTAAAAAAACCCTCCCAAACTGTATACATGTAATTAATTTTTCAAAGATAGGAGACAAATCTATAACCACTAACAAGAACAGGATGCTATCAGAAAGCTGTATTCAGAGAAAAACAACAAAGGTCTTGGAAATGAAAATAGTCACACAAATGAGAAAGAATCGGGACTGTGTTGAGAGTTCTCTTTCCCCAGGACAAGAACAGCAGAAACATACAAAACTGATTACAAATCTTTTAATAAACAGAGTACCTATACAAAAGATTTGATATTTACATGGGGTTCCACAAAGAAGAAACATGAAATGAACTTGATGAGACATTGTTTTCCTTAAGGAAATCATTCAAGAAGGTTTCCCAGAATTGAGGGAGTGCCCTCCCTCAATGAAATGGGTCACTATGTAACCAGAACAAATAATGTATAAAAATAGGCTTACATAAAGGGAAGCTGCTATAAAATTTGAAAACCTTGAGGAACAAAGCTTTCAGACAGGAGTAATCAGATAATGAACAAGTACTTTGAATCAGAAAGGTCTGAAACTTCCCCCCAAAAGCAACAATACAGAAAGCTAGAGCACAGAAGAACAACATCCCCAAAATTTACCAAGACAGATAATTAACATGCTAAATTTTTATTTCTAACAAAATCCTCAATCAAACATCGGGGTAAAATGATATTTCTAGGACATGTAAGATCTCGATACGCAAGACTGGCAGAGTGCCCGGAAGCTGGTCAGGGAGGGCTGCAGTGTGAGAGCAACACCAGGCAGAAACCCTACAAGCTGACCAAAGAAGAACCAGATGGTTTGACCAGCACTGTGCACCAGAACTTTTTATGATGGGAGGTTTTATGTTAATATTGTCTAACATGGTAGCCACTAGCTAGAGTGCTTCAGATATGCAAATACAGCCATCAATGAACTGAAGCCATTACTTTATTGACCTAGCAAAATTTACTGAACCAATCCTTCTCTGAGGGACATTTAGATTAGTCCTAAATTTGTAACAACTATAAACTGAACTGTAATCATAATACTATGAATTAGGGGTTAAGATCACTGTTGCTTCCAGGGAACCCAGGTTTGGTTCCCAGCACCCATATCAGGTGGCCTACAACTGCCTATTCCTCTGGCTCCTGAGGGTCAGATACCCTTTTCCTGCCTCTGAAGGTACCACACGCATGTGAACATGTATTCAAGACACACATACACATAAACAACCAATCAGTATTTAAAATAAAAAATACTATGTATCACTGCTTTTACATTCAACTGCAGGCAGATGAATCTCTGAATTCAAAGCCAATCTAGTGTTCACAGAGACTTCCAGACCAGATAGAGCCACACAGTGAGATGCTGTCTTAAATTCAGTGGCCATGAGGAAAAACACAATAAAATGAACCATAAAATTAAACTATTTGAAGAGTATATCTCGTTCTGTTTTGATAAATGATAATCATAGCTACAATGATACAGAACATTCATTATGCTATAAAAAAAAAAAAAGTTCCTCTATGTCTCACTATGTAGCCTTAGCTATCCTAGAACTTATGCAGACCAGGCTGTTCTTGAACTCACAAAGAACTGCCTGCCTCTGCCGCCCAAGGCCTGGGATTAAATTATAATTAACTTTCCAAAGACATCACCAATTTGCTTCTTTGATGTACTCATGACATTTGTGTTATTTCCAGTTTGGAGTTACTATAAATAAAGTTGTAATGAATGTACACACACAAGCCTTTATGTGGTTATGTGTTTTCATTTCCCTTGCTTAAAATACCAGGAGTAAAAGTTGCTGCAACATATACTAAGTCCATGTTTAAGAATGCTTCATTTTCCACAAAGCTTAAGACTCTATGATTTTGGCCTTTTGTTTTGTTTTCTTCAATAAGCTTCAAATATGTGTCTCTTGCTGTACATTACAAATTCACGGAACTATTAATGGCCTCTTATCTGCTAAACCTATCCAGTAAAAATTTAAAGTTACAAATATAGTATGTTTAAGATCTATAGTTCATTTTGTGATTCTCTCCTTAACAAACAAAACAGCTGGGCAGTAGTGGCATACACCTTTAATCCCAGCAGTTGGGAGGGAGAGACAGGTAAATCTTCAAGGCCAACCTGATCTACAGAGCAAGTACCAGGACAGCCAGGACTGCACAGAGAGCCCTGTTTTGAAAAACGAAACAAACAATGAGACACTTTCAATAATTTCCTCACTATATTTAAGTTTTTCTTTAAATCTGTGACCATACTTATAATAGCTTTCTTATTCATTCATCTTATTGAGATCTAATCTACATAAAATAAAAATCCTCTGATAATTCTGATAAATGGACACACATTAACAACCCAATTAGTCTTATTAGCCTATTTGTACTTGCACCTCAGACAAAGCTTTCTAATTCATTTCTCTAATTTTCTCTGCAATCTATTGAGTAAGAGATAACTTCTCATGTGTCCATGGAATGGCTCTCCAGCAAAACTGGGAAAACTGTTATTAAGAAGTTAAAGTCTACACTTGGGAGGCAGAGGCAGGCGGATTTCTGAGTTCGAGGCCAGCCTGGTCTACAGAGTGAGTTCCAGGACAGCCAGGGCTACACAGAGAAACCCTGTCTCGAAAAACCTTAAAAAAAAAAGAAGAAGACGAAGACGAAGACGAAGGAGAAGAAGAAGAAGAAGAAGAAGAAGAAGAAGAAGAAGAAGAAGAAGAAGAAGAAGTTAAAGTCTCAGTCATACTTTGAACAGCTGGTGGTCTTGTTTTGGGAGGTTCTGGAGTCTGGCGGGCAGAGTAACAGTTATAGCCTGGCCCTCCTTTTAGCCTTTCCTTCTGCTTCTTGATCCACCAAATGTGAGGAGCTTCAGAGTATCCCACACCATCACACATGACATCCCCGACACTTCAAGCCAAATAAGTTGTCTTCATGAGAAGCTGGGCCACAGTGATGGGAAATACTAACTGATCAAGCCACTGAGCATCACTGCTACTCAGAGAGCTTGGTATTGTCCTCACCTCTAGCCCCAAGACTAAGAGGCAGAGACTATTTCAAGTAAGTTAGATAATAGCTAAAAGAGATTGGTCGGCTGACTGGAGATACAGGTTGGGTCAGGGCAATTTTCAAACATAAAACCCAGAAACATCCCTTCCAATGAGTTCAACTGAACTAGACTACAAACTTGAGACTGAGGGGTGGGGAGCACTGTTAAAACAGTAATCCAATCACTAGCAGTTATCTGAGTAAATGTAAATTCTGAGTGTGGTCTCTTGTAAGGAGACAGAGGAAAGCCATGTTAAACTGCTCTCCTTCCAGGACACCTTTAGTCCTAGAGTTTAGGAGGGAGAGATAGGTGGATCTCTGAATTTGAGACCAGCCTGGACTTCATAGAAAGTTCCAGGCCAGCCAATGAAACGCAGTGAGACTACATCTGAAAACAAAACCATTACCATCACTGACAATAACAACAGAACAACCCACTATTATCCCAGAGTGACTATGGATAAACCCAAGTAAGAATATCAGAGACAGTACTGCAGATGCAAAGTCCATTTGACTACAATCATCTAGTCAGTCAGTAAACAAATAAACAGCAATAATCAGCCCTAATGAGTATGGAAAAGACTAAAACTCGAGTTGCTACTTTATCTAAAAGGCCAAATTTCTAACAGAAAGCTGAAACATGCAAAGAAACCTGGAAAAGATGCCAACTCAAGCAGACATTAAATAAAATACAGGGCTTCAAGATGGCCATTATAAACGTGCTCAAAGAACTAAAGGCAACGGAATAATAAAAGCAAGTAAAATACAATAGCATTACATTAAATAGATGATATCAATAAAAAGATAAAAATTCCTAACCAAATACTAATTCTGGAGATAATGGAAATGAAATATTCACTGGAAAGGCTCAGCAATAGTATGCACACGATATATAGTTTTATTTAAAATACAAATAAGTGTATTCTTTTGCTTGTACTACACAAAAGAGCTGTGTTAGTTAGTAAAGGCAATCCTCATGTAAAATAAGCTGAGGTCAGAAAGGTTAGTGTCACTTGCTTTCCTCACATGTGAAGCATGAATGACAGGAAGCAGAAGAGAAGTACTTTGGAGGAGAAAGGGAGCAGGAAGAGGAAGGGGGTGGGAGGGAGAAAAACAGGAGTGAATGCAAGTAACACTCAACGAAATACATTTGTAAACATCATAGTGAACCTATTACCTTATATGTTAATTAAAGTTAATTAATGGAAAAAAAGAGGCACTGGGGGCTGTGTAGCCCTGGCTGTCCTGGAACTCACTCTGTAGACCAGGCTGGCCTCGAACTCAGAAATCCGCCTGCCTCTGCCTCCCAAGTGTAGACTTTAACTTCTTAATAACAGTTTTCCCAGTTTTGCTGGAGAGCCATTCCATGGACACATGAGAAGTTATCTCTTACTCAATAGATTGCAGAGAAAATTAGAGAAATGAATTAGAAAGCTTTGTCTGAGGTGCAAGTACAAATAGGCTAATAAGACTAATTGGGTTGTTAATGTGTGTCCATTTATCAGAATTATCAGAGGATTTTTATTTTATGTAGTTAATTAATGGAAAAAAAGAGGACGATGGCTCAGCAGGCAAAATGCTTGTTGCGCAAGCATGAGGACCCGTGTTCTAATCCCCAGAACCCATAGAAAAGCCCACACCTGTGAACCCAGAGCTCCTGCAGTATTTGAGAGGAGAATTCCCAGAAATTTTCGAACCACTGGCCAGGTGTACATAGCATCAAATGACATGAGACCCCACTTCAAACAAAGCAGAAGAGGGGACTGATATCCAATATTGTCCTTGACCTCCACAAAAGTGCCATGGTACACACACACACAACACACACACATTGTACACAGACACACACACACACACACATACTCACACAGACATTAGAGAATAAAAGGCACTGGGGAAAAAGTTGCACTTAGCTAGGGAAATGGCATGGTTACATACAGAGTAAAGTAGGAAGTGTAATAGTGGTTGTACTTTTTTTTTTTTTTTTTTTGGTTTTTCGAGACAGGGTTTCTCTGTATAGCCTTGGCTGTCCTGGAACTCACTCTGTAGACCAGGCTGGCCTCGAACTCAGAAATCCGCCTGCCTCTGCCTCCCAAGTGCTGGGATTAAAGGCGTGCGCCACCACGCCCAGTGTCTTCTCACTTTTAAACACATACACACACACACCAAGTAAAAGTAAAAAGTTAAAATGTAAACAAACAAGGCTGGAGATATGGCTCAATAGTAGAATACTTGCCCAGTATGCAGAAGTCTCTGGATTCAATGCCCGGTACTGCAAACAAACAAACAAACAAATACAAAATCAACATACTCATTTGTAAAAAAAAAAAAAAAATCAGTTCAGAATAGCATGCAATAAGTTTGATTACCCCTTCTTAAACTTTTCTCATATATACCTAACCCCTGCTTCCCTTTCCACCCAAATGGGTTTTTCTTTCCTCCCCAT
The DNA here is from genome assembly GCA_902729485.2 of Mus minutoides. Classification (NCBI taxonomy): domain Eukaryota; kingdom Metazoa; phylum Chordata; class Mammalia; order Rodentia; family Muridae; genus Mus; species Mus minutoides. Next base: position 2,270,402 of record LR753305.1, on the reverse strand, counting down.
CAAAGACTGTTTGTGTTGTCCAAATCTGCAATCAACACTCTTAAATATTTAAATATATCAGAGAGAATCAGAAAATAATGTGAAGCAAGTTAAAATGAAAACACAGCAAAGCTCACACAACTCACACATGGCTCACGGAGAAACGTATAGCTGCACACGCAACAGAAATCTCATGCCTTTAATGTATAAATGTGAGGTCTAATCGTTTTATCTTTTATCATAAAAGAGACAACAAACAAAAAGGCCAACAAAACCAGATGCGGGGTATGGGTGTCTTCAAGGACACACTGCTGTGGAGCTGTCTCTTACATGTGGAAATGTCCTGACAGCACAAAGACAAGAGTCTTTAAAACACCACCTTCATGATGAACAATGATGACCACATCTGAGATAACCTGACATCTATCTTTTTCCCTTTGGCAGCAGACAACCTAAATCTCATACAATCAATGCTGTCTCCTATTCCCTCACTCCCTTTTCTTGCTATTTAAGACTTTTCCTGGTAGTTTATTCTCTGTATCTCAGTCATTTCTGTAGTTGCTAGATCAAAGCTCCCTTGTGCCCAATATGACCCTAGTAACTGCAGGGAGGTACAAGGATATGCAAGAGCTGTTTAACTTAGAACCATTAAACATGATCTCCAGCTGAGCAGTTGCCTGGGTCTTCGCTTCTCCAGAGTGAGTCCAGGAAGCTGTCTCTGGATGTCATGGAGACTGCCAGTTCTTCCACCCTACAGGCAGAAGTTCCCTCTTCTTTACCCTTTCCTGCACTTGGATGTGGGAGTTGGGCAGTGGAATACTCCACCACTGGGACCTAGTGAAGGTTCTGGACTCCAGCTTGTCAGAACTCCAGGGTTTAAGTTCCTCTCATCTTTTTCTCATTTAAGACTCTGGACCCATAAGACCTTCAGAGGGCCAGCCATCTGAGGTTGAAAGTCACTGGCTAAAAGTAGTTACTATGTCATCTGACAGGTTCAAGTCTTCTGTCATGGGTTGTTGTTTAATGTGGTTTCTTTTCCCTTTTCTCTTCCTCTGTTCCTTCGTTCTACTGCTCCCATATGTCTTGGAATCCATCTGACAAATCTGTCTGAATCCCTCCCCTCTGATGAGAATCCCTTGACCCCCTCTGTGAGTCCTTTCAGAACTAGGTCACCCTTTCCAGTGCAGCTACCCTTGCATGACTTGCATGCTTTCTCCATGAAGCCACCTACTACCTCAGACACCTTGTTTGCTATTCTAATTTTGTATGTAAATTGGATTGTGATTTGGGTTTTGATTGGAACTAGAATGAAAATTAATATCTGTGGGGCTGGAGAGAGGGCTCAGAATCAAAATTATCTGTGGACTGGGGAGATGGCTCCATGAGTAAACTGCTTCCTGCACAAGCATGAGGACTGAAGTTCAGATCCCCAAATCCCATGGAAAAGCTAGACAGACATGGTGACCCATTGTAGTCCCAGTTCCTGAGAGGCAGACAGGGAATCTCCTGAGCCATCTAGCTAGACTAGTTGATCAGCAATCTTTGAGTGCAACTGAAAAATCCTGCCTCCATCAATAAAATAGAGACCAACTGAGGAGACACACATCAACTCTGGACACACATACACCAACATACACAGTACTCATTCTGCTGGCTAGATTTTAAGACAGCTCCATACAAGCCCAAGTCATCTGAGAGAAAACCTCAATGTCTTCCTAAGATCAGGCTGCAGTCAAACCTATAGGGCATTTTCTTAATTGGTGATTGATATGGAAGGGCCCAGACCATTGTGGGTAGTGTCATGAGTGAACTGTTGGTCCTGAGTTCCATAAGAAAGCAGGCTGAACAAGCCATAGGAGTAAGCCAGTAAGCAGCATCCTCCATGACCTCCTGCCTCCATATTCCTGCCCTGTTTGAGTTCTTTCCCAACTGCCTTTGATGATGAACCATGTTATAAAGTAAAATAAACCCTTTCCTCCAAGCCAGTTTTAGTCATGGTGTTTAATAACACCTAAGATACCCATACATATGTGAACATACATACATACATACATATATTCATTACCTGATAGATTTTCTTAAAACTAGAGAGCCAGGATAGATTCCTTTAGAGAGCCAGCCTGTACTGTCTCAGGCTACTCTTGCCCTGTTGTCACAGATCCATGAACATAGCTTGTGTATGTGTATGGGTCATTCCTGGGTTTTATACTACATCCCTGGGCCACTTACTGTGAGTCATTAGATTTACAGGAATCCTGGGTATGGGGGCTCTAAAAGAATGATTCTTTCTCTAAAGAAAAAAAAAAAGATAATTGTCTTTGGCTTTGTTTTTGAGATAGGGTCTCACTATGTAGCCCTGGCTGACCTGGAATTTAATATGCAAAGCAGGGTGGCCTCAAATTCACAGAGATCATCTGCTCCTGTCTCCCAAATGTTGAGATTAAATGTGATGGCATATGCTCTTAGTCAGAAAAGATGGCTTCTTAATAGCTTTCTAAATTTTAATGCCATTTTATATCTGAACTGCTGCTGCAAGAGACAAGAAAAATGGGAAATCTGTACATACAGATTTATGTTTGGTTATCCAAGATCCAAAACTTAAACATCGATAGCATGTACATAGTTTAAAACTATCATTTGAAAACAATCCTTGTTGACAAGAGATAGATATTACATTCTATATGGCCCACCGCCATGGCTGGACTCGGTCTGCTGACATCCTGTCTCCTTAGTGCTTTGCCTCCTCTGCTACCACCACTTCCATGTGGCGCCATTCCCCTTCTGCCTTGCTCTACTCCGAAGAAGCTAGCCCTTACTTCTCCTGTGGGACTCTTGCACAAAACTGGAATCAACTATTGAAATTTTCTCATTTAGGGCCATATCCAATCAGAAAGGTAAGGTGGCTTTCATTACAGTATATGTCTTCTTCCCCATTTCAGAGTTAGGATATAAAAAGAAAAGAAAATTGTCAAGCTTTTAGAGAAGTCCAGTAAATTCCAGGAGGAACTCATAAAAATCATAGTTTCTCCTATTCTTCACCTAATAAAAAATGTAATGATAGCTTTGGTTTGTTGCTCTGTAATATTTATAAAGACTAAAATTGAGGCTGAAGAGGCAACAGATAAATTTGTCTTACTCATCTAGGTCACAGTGTATATAGTGTAGGATCTGCCTTCCAGACTGTGGAGGATTAAATGAGAATGGCCTCCATAGGCTCATGTTGGAATGCTGGGTCTCCAGTTAGTGGAGCTGTTTGGGAGGGTTAGGAAGTATGGTCTTGGAGAAGGTGTGGCCTTGTTGAAAGAGATATGTCACTAGGGGTGGGCTTTGAGGTTTCAAACTCAGGCCGGGGCCAGACTTATTCTCTTCCTCCTACATGCTTACAGATAATATGCAAGCTCTTAGCTACTTCTCTAGTACCATGCCTACCTGTTTGCACCATGTTTCTGGACATAATGAAAATATGGTAACTTTCTAAAACTGTAAGCTAAATGTTTTCTTTTACAAGCTACCTTGGTCATGGTGTTTCTTCACTGCAATAGAATAGTAACTAAGACACAGACAAAAACCCAAATCTAAGTGGGATTACAGTTGTGATGCCCACAGGGAATAAATGGAACATTTCCCTACCTGTCTTGCCAGGGTTATAAAGAAGTATATAATGAAACCAACTTATTAAAGGTCTAAGAGATTATACAGTAAAGGGATAAAAACCCAGCTCTGTTCTTTTTTTTTTCTGGTTTGCAAGACAGGGAGGGTTTCTCAGTGTAGGCTTGGCTATCTTGGAACTCAATCTGAGGACCAGGCTGATCTTGAACTCAGAGATCCACCTGCCTCTGATCTCCAAGGGCTGGAATTAAAAGTCCTGTATTACTATACTTCACTATTTTTCTTTTTTTTTCTTTTTGTAAAAAACAAAAACAAAACAAACAAAAAAAACATTTATTTATTATGTCATTTTCCATGTGGTAGGCCAAATCACTTGACTCTTTACTGATTAATGGATCTGTTTATTCTGTTCTGACTTGACCCACTGGGCTGTTTATCAAACCAGAGTGTTCTATAATACTAGATTATAAGCCTAAGTGAGATACTTTTTGTCTTGCTTGTGAAATTGGTATCCAGAAAACACCCCACATTATATAACTAAGACTGGCCTTGAACTCTTGATCCTCCTGATTAAACTTCACAGCTGGGATTACAGATGTGCACCATCTTGCCTAGATGCCAAGCCAATTTCTTTATGTACTTTCTTTATGTCCTGAAACACATCAACCCTCTGTTAGTAAGGGATCTATTGACTAAGCAAGGAAGAAGCAGTTCATTAACTGGAAGCCAAATTTGGAGGTTTCTCCAGACCAGGGAATTTATTTAATAATCCTTTTTAAGCAGGAGAAGATTCTCCTCTTTGAAGGAGTACTTGATTTAGTGAAGCTCATGCTCTGGGATACCACCAACCCAGGGCATACTATTAGCTGTCCCCCAGGTCAGATCAAATTAAAACGTTGGGTCCAATACTCTTAGAAAAGATAATCCCACTTAAATCCAAATGTCTTTGTGGAATACAGACCCTACTGAGAAAATTCCTGGCCAGTAGCTTATTCAAGCATGCCAATCTCCAACATAACACTCAACAGTCCCACTGAGACACCCTCTGGAAAACATCAACACCGCAGAATCTCAGGATATAAGGGAAATTGATGTTTCCATTTATTTCTATAGGCCAGAAATTCTAGACCTTATTCAAATGCCAGCTAAATATTCTATTGTTTTGATTTTAAATGACATCTTACTTTACATACCATTTTACTCATATAGATGACTTATCTTTAAATGGAAGAACTCCAAAACTTAAGAAGCTATCCAGTATGCCTGGATAGTATTGCCTTAGGAATTTAGGGACAGTCTGCATGTTTGGTAATGCTTTAGCCTAAGACCTAATAACATTACAATTAGAAAATAGAAGCCTGTTTAAATACAGTGATAATGAGGTATTGATATTACCACTAAGATAAATCAGGCTACTGTATCATAGCTACTTTTTCCTTCTTCTTTTTCTTCTCTCTTCTCTCTTCTTCATGTGTGTGTGAGACTATGTGTAAGGAGAGAGACAGACAGACAGACAGATGAAGAAACATGTAGACAGAGACAGTTAGAGTCATTCTGTAGTGTGACTGGCTGGTCTGGAACTTGCTATGTATATCAGACTGAACTCTAATCTGTTTCTTCCTCTTCCTCCCAAGTGCTGATGTTATAGTATAAGCCACTATACCTTTAATTTAGTTGCTGATCACCTTTCAAAAAGCTCAACATGTAGGATTCTTACCCTAGAAGTCTGCAATGGAAAGCAAGCTTCCATTTTGTTGTCTAACCCCAAGTCTACAAGGCATCTTTGAGGGTTTCTAGGAATTAAAGGCTTTTTGCTGAATATGGTCCTAAATGATATCAAACTAGTGAGAAGCAGTAAAGGGGAATAGAAAAAGGCTCTGTGTGGACATCAAAGGGTATTTGACCAACTGAAGACCAAACTAAGTTGTACACCTCCATTTTAGGTCTCCTCAGTTCCTGAAAACTTCCATGCTTTTTTAACATGGAGTGCCAGGTTTAACTTTAGGGATTTTAGCCTATAAACCAAGACACATCCCAAGACCAATGATCTATTCTTTATAAACAAAAAGATTTGGTGGCCCAGTGATAGTCATGCTATTTAAAAGCAGTATATACCTAAATTACTTTAAACTTTTAAATTCTGCTATTTTAAAAGGCTTACAAATTAACTTTGGGATAACATATGAAGCTCAGAAACTTTACCAAGTTCAGAGAGTTTCAGAAATCAAGGGACATCACCAACTGAGAACCTATCAAGCCCTGAATGTGTGCTAAAACTTGAAATTCAACTATCCTGCTCCCAAGTTTGTCTCCTCTAGATTATCAATATAGAGAGATCATTAATCCTTTTCCAGCTGATCATATTTAAAAATATGCATCTGGATAGCTCCAAGGCTGGCTTTTTACAGTAAAGGGATGATCTGATGCTGTAGCTGCCTGTCATACTATAGAAGCAAATGCCCTTCCTCTTTATGCCTCAGTCCCCAAAGCAAAATTCCATTGCCCTTACTCAGGCCCTATAGTGAGGCCAAGAAAGATCTTAAGCAGCTAAATAGACTTGATGTAAGGATTCCTACTATTGTATGTCTATGGTTTCTGGAAGAGAATGTTAATGGTTGAAAGTTCATCAGTACAGCCCTTTACACAAGTGAAATAACTTACAAGGAAAATTAATAGGATGGATTCTTTACATTTTAAATGTTGTCCATTTTCCTGGTCCCCCCACACACACAAAAAACGCCCATCCCACCTCCCCTCCCCCAATAGGATGGATTCTTAACAAGCCAAAGTAATAATATGACAGATAAGTATATAGCTAAAACTCAAGCTCTCGCAGAGGATCCCATACAACCACAAAGTCCCAGATTTTCTTGACCTAATCAGAATACCAAATGCCCTTGATCAGGTGTACAAAAATGGAGTAAGTGGGGATTCTGTAACAACGGACAAAAGACTGACTGCAGAGGCTGGTCACTCACCAGGGACCTAAGAAAAAGCTACTTTCTTATGAAAAGCACTTATAAAATTGTTAAAGAAGTGTTTGTACCTATCAAATTTGCATACAAAATAAGCAAGCTTTAAACCCACTCAGTGGCTCCACAATTTGTAAAGCCTCTATAATACCTGGGTACCTAATAAGGGGAAATTGGCTATTAGACTTTACTCAAAAACCTCCTAAAGTTGGATATAAACATTTATTAGTGTTCACATATATTTATTATATTATTATTGTTGTTGTTGTTGTTATTATTTTGTTTACAGGTATTTTTATAGGATGGATATGTTTTCCCTACTAGATTAAAAATGCTCAAGAAGTACTGAATGCCTCTTACAAATGTCTTTTACTTAGGCTAATGTCCCTGCTAGGTGATAAGTGGCAGTCCACTCCTACCAACCTGATTCCCACCATCAATGTGTATCTGACTGAGCACCATGTGCCATAAGTCTAAGCAGTACTAGTCCTAGTGACCCCAAGTTAGAGCATAGCCAAATGGATACCAGCAACAGCATGAACAAATAAATACATGCTAACAGAAGGAAGGATGCCAATGTTCTTGCTAACTGGAGTAAAAACTGTGAGGTTAAAACTATGTTTCTAAGCAGCTGGTAGTATCCCACCTCTTGATCTGATTGATGTTTTTGTCAGACTATTCAGCCAGGCCAAGATGTGTTGAGACATGCAAGAACCCAGGGAAAACAACTTAAGGAGGCTCTCACTCTTGCCACTTGAGGGCATTCATTCTCTCTGGGCATCTTGCTTGCCTGACCCATGTCCCAGCCCTTCTGTTCAGTATGTATGTATTTACTAAGCTGTATCACTAAGTTATATATTTGCCTGCATGCATATAATAATTAGACATAAAACTGTTAAGGGGTCTTGTAGAGAGCCGCTCCCGAGTCGGCTGTGTTGCCATTCTAAGATGGCACTGACATCTTGTTACCACCCCTCGTTTAGAGCCAGTAAACGACCCAAAAGCACGTGCACCTGTTGTTTAACTGCCGCCCAGCCCGGGGCTTAATTGAGTAATGGCCCAGCAGCCAATCTGGTTAAGACACGCCTCCTCCTTGGCTATATAAGCCGAGGCTTTTCCGGGCTCTGGGTCTTCCTCATTCAAGGCTTCAATAAAGAGCATGCTGTAGAAGGACTCTGAATCTGGTGTTCGTGTGAGTTCCTGGGGGCAGGAAGATAGTGCGACTCATAACTGGTGCCAAAACCCGGGAATCTCATCATCAACGGTGCCAAGGCGAGGAGACCCTCCGGAGACGGAGCAGAGTTCAGAACTACAGAAATTGGTTTGGTTCCGAGAGGTATGCACCTTGTATTCTTAGGGATTGAAATGTCAAACTTTACGCAGGCAGGAGAAGCTGCGCTTGAGTTCGGCTTTGTTTTTGTAGCAACTCTTGGCTTTATACTTTTGCTACATTGTTTCCACCGTTTTAACTGGTACTCTCCTATACAAAGGAGTAATTCACACTCTGTAGTGGAGCTGCTTCAGAAGCTTCTGAAGGAGCAAGAATGTAACTTCTCTGCTCGAGTGCTGAGAAATTTCTGCAAAGAGGTTAATGTGGTGGCACCTTGATTTGCAGTCTCAGGCTCCCTCACAGTTCCATCTTGGGAAAAGTTAGGGAGGGATATTGAGGCTGCGGCTAAGGATGGCAGAGTCAAGAGCTCTACACAAGCTGTGTGGCAGTTAGTTCATTCCTGCCTAATAGTAGGGAAACAGTCATCATCAGTGCAAGATAGTCAGGATGCCTTAGAGGAATTACAGGACAGGCTATAAGAAACGGAACCGGAAAGGCGCCAAAAGGAAAAGAGTAACAGGGATATATTTAAGAAAAAAGGCCCTTCCCGAGAGAAGAGGCTCAGGAAGAGGGAGATTGGGGAAAGGACGCCCCGGGAGAGTCTGAGATGTTTAAGAAAAAAGGCCCTTCCCGAGAGGAGAAGGCTCGGGAAGAGGGAGATTGGGGAAAGGATGCCCTGGGAGAGATTAAGAAGGTGAAAATTAAAATAAAGAAACCTAGTTCTCTTTATCCGTTAAAAGATTTAGAGGCTCTAGAATTTGGCCAGTTTAGAGGAACTGGACTCCTCCGATGAGGAGGACTTAGAAGGAGAGGCAGCACGCTATGAGAGTGAGAAATATCATCCTAGTGACAGACGTGCAGCTGCAACTAAAAGAAAAATTAAAACTTGGAAGGTCCTGAACGCCGCTGCAGCAGCCGCTCCTGTGATTCTGCCAAGCGCTCCACCGCCTTATGCAGGACCTTCATCAAACTCATTCCTTTCAAAGGAAGATCAACAGTTAATGTCCCGAGCATTCCCGGTATTTCAAGGGGAAGGTAATGCTTGTGTCCATGCTCCTGTAGAATTTAAAGACATAAAGGAGCTTGCAGAATCAGTTAATAAATATGGAGTTGAGGCAAATTTTACTATTATGCAGCTTGAGAGGCTTGCTGCCTCACACGTGACCCCAAACGATTAGGAAAACACTGTAAAGTCCGCCCTTCCCAGTATGGGACAATACATGGAATGGAAAGCTCTGTGGCATGATGCCCTGCAAGCTCAGGCCAGAATAAACGCTGGTGCGATGGCTCCACAGAATACATGGACATTTGACTTACTCACAGGACAAGGGCAGCACGCTGCTGATCAAACCGGATTTGACTGGGGAGCATACGCACAAATTTCTGCTGCTGCTATTAGAGCTTGGAAGAATTTATCAAAAAAGGGGGAGGTAGGGGGAAACTTGACTAAGGTCATTCAGGGTACCCACGAATCCTTTGCAGACTTTGTAGCCAGAATGACAGAGGCAGCGGGTAGAATCTTTGGTGACCCAGAGCAGGTTAAGCCATTAATAGAACAGCTAGTCTTCGAGAATGCAACTCAAGAATGTAGAACAATTATAGCCCCTAGAAGACATAAAGGTCTAACAGACTGGATTAAGGCATGCAAAGGAATTGGCGGACCATTGACTAACGCAGGGCTTGCAGCTGCCATTCTTCAAAGTCAGGGACAACCGGGCCAGAAGCAGCAGTTATGCTATAATTGTGGTAGACCAGGTCACCTTAGAAGGGATTGCCGTGTCACTGCAGGAGGAAGAAAAATACCCGGGTTGTGCTCTAAATGCAAAAAGGGATACCACTGGGCCAATGAATGCTGTTCAGTAAGGGACATTCAGAGTAAAATCATGCAACATAATGTTCCTGTTAATGTTAGTAATGACTCTTTTTCTTTTTTTTTCTTTTTTTTTTTTTTTTTTTTTTTTTTTTTTTTTTTTCGAGACAGGGTTTCTCTGTATAGCCCTGGCTGTCCTGGAACTCACTTTGTAGACCAGGCTGGCCTCGAACTCAGAAATTCACCTGCCTCTGCCTCCCGAGTGCTAGGATTAAAGGCGTGCGCCACCATGCCCAGCAACTCTTTTTCAAAAAACGGATATCAGGGCCCCAAGTCTCAGGGCCCCCAAAAATATGGGACACAAATGAACTACCCACAAATAACGCTACCTGTCGAGCAACAAGAGGCTAAGCAGGAGTGGACCTCTGTGCCACCTCCAAATTCTTATTAATGCCATCTATGGGCATTCAACCAGTCCCTGTAGACTTCCGGGGTCCACTGCCAACAGGAAGTGTGGGGCTTATACTTGGCCATTCCTCATTTACCCTAAAAGGCCTAGTAATACATCCGGGAGTTTTAGATCAAGACAGCACAGGGGAACTTCAAGTCCTCTGCTCTAGCCCTCAAGGCATTTTTTCAGTTTCCCCAGGAGACCGTATTGCTCAATTACTTATTCTACCAAGTATGCATGACTATTTTCCATCCACACACCTAGAAAGAGGTGATAGACAATTTGGTTCCTCTGGGACAGATTTGGCCTATTTAGTAATAAATCTAAAAACCAGATCTACCTTGCAATTGACTGTAGAAGGAAATATATTTACAGGGATCTTGGATACAGGAGCCGATAAAAGCATTATCTCCTCCACTTGGTGGCCTAAGGCATGGCCTGTTAGTCAGTCAAGTCACTCTCTTCAAGGATTGGGTTATGAATCTAGCCCTACCATTAGTTCAAAAATGTTGCATTGGCAATCAGATGATGGCAAGGAAGGACAGTTTACACACTATGTGTTGCCTTTGCCTGTTAACCTTTGGGGAAGAGATATTTTACATAAATTGGGCCTTACTCTTCTACTTCAGACAATTGGACAGTCTTACTTACCTCCTTTAGTGGTAAGGTAGACAACCACTATCCAAAACATCCTATTTTACAATTTGCTTTAACACAGGCTGTGGTGTTTCCGCATGTTTTATCCTCAATCCCCCTGCCACATGGCACCAATGTATATACAGATGGTTCTAAGACAGGTATAGGAGCTTATGTGGTAAATGATAGAGTCACGACCATACAGTATTCAGAGAATTCTCCACAAATTGTGGAATGCATGGTAGTTTTAAAGGTCTTAGAAGAATTCTCAGAGGCCCTAAACATTGTGTCAGATTCCTTAGATGTAGTCAATGCAGTAAAAATTTTAGAAGTGGCTGGAGTAATAAAACCAGCTAGTAGATTGGCAGAAGTTTTTGTAAAAATCCAGAATGTCTTGCTTAAAAGGATAAATCCTGTGTATATTATACACATAAGGGCCCATTCAGGGCTTCCAGGACCAATGTCACATGGCAATAATCTGGCAGATCAAGCTACTAGGATGATAAATGTGGTCTTGTCGTCAAAATTGGATAATGCAAAAGACTTTCATAAGAAATTTCATGTTATAGCACAGAAACTCCGCCGTAGATTTAATATTACTAGAAAAGAAGCTAGAGACATTGTCATACAATGTCAAAATTGCTGTCAGTTTTTGCCTGTGCCTCATGTGGGTATCAACCCAAGAGGTATCCAGCCCTTACAAGTGTGGCAAATGGATGTTACTCATGTCTCATCATTTGGGAAATTACAATTCCTACATGTATCTACTGACACCTATTCAGGGATAATTGCCACTATACCCCTAACTGGAGAAAAGACCATTCATGTTATCCAACATTGCCTAGAAGCATGGAGTGCTTGGGGCAAGCCGAAGTTCTTAAAAACCGATAGTGGACCGGCTTATACATCAGAAAAATTTAGACAGTTTTGTTGTCAAATGGAAGTGACCCACCTTACTGGGCTGCCATATAATCCTCAAGGTCAAGGAATTATTGAACGAGCACACCGTACAATTAAATCCTATCTAACAAAACAAAAAGGGGGAGCCGGAGATACACTACCCCTGGTGCCTAGAGTTACAGTCTCTATAGCACTACTTACTCTTAATTTTTAAAATTTGGATAACTATGGACAGTCTGCAGCAGACAGACATTGTCAAGAGCCTAATAGACCAAAAGAGGAGGTAAAATGGAAGGATGTCCTAACAGGGCAATGGAAAGGCCCAGATCCTATTTTAATAAGGTCAAGGGGAGCTGTTTGTGTTTTCCCACAGGAAGAAAATAATCCCTTCTGGATCCCAGAAAGACTGACACGAAAGATTGCCCTACAAGAGGAAACAGATGAAGGTTGGCCAGCTTCTCCTGTTGGTAATGATTGTAACAGTAATACTGTTAGGGTTATGGATACCGGGAATATGGAGTGAACCTCGGTGGGGAATTGTTTTGACTTTTCCCATACCCATGCCAGTGATGTATGATGCTCAGGTATTTCCCAGAATGTCATTAGGAACAACTTACCTACCTTATGATGAACAGATACATGGGGTAGAGCAAAATAAGAGTTTTAATCTAGAAGGCAGCCTATGTTTTATTTTCACTACAAGCTTATACATTTATAATCAATCAGCTGCCTGGATAAAAGAGATGGGAACGGAATTTAATAGTACCTTCCCAGGGTTTAATTTTACCTCCATTCAATATAAAAATTTTATATATGCAACTAACTTGTCTAAGGTTTTGTCTAGACATTTATTACAGAATTGGACTGCTGATTTTGATGATGCCCTTCGAGGACTGCGATTTGCCGTTACTCAAGTTAATTCTACACGCCTGGACCTGTCGATGACGGATGGCTTTTCCACATGGATCTCATCAGCCTTTTCCTACTTTAAGGAATGGGTGGGAGTGGGACTTTTTGCTATTATTTTTGGATGCGGTGTCTTATTTTTATTATGGATGGTTTGCAGGCTAAAATCTCAACAAAGATATGACAAGGTGGTGATTGCTCAGGTGCTTGCTGCATTGGAGCAAGGAACTGCTCCAGATGTTTGGCTCTCTAATAACAGGTCATGGCACTCACCCTAGAATAATTTTGCAGATAAGGATTGTTGCTTGGTTGCTTTATGGAATCATATGCTAGACCAACCTAAGACAGGGACCTATTGGTGAATAGTTTTCCCAGTGACGGGTAAGGCTAGCAATGGATGTCCACAGTAACCTAGTCAGTTGTTCCTTAGCCCCTGCACACCAGAGGACTTGGTTCCATTGCACCTGGTGGGGTAAGGAAGACATGTTTATGAGCCTTCATTGCTTAGGCCCCCAACAATAGGACCTTAGCCAAATCAGGCCTTGTTAGTATAAGCAACATCCAAGCATTGCAATGTCTAGGCCAGACCTTGCTCAAACAAAACAAAAAGAGGGAGATGTAGAGAGCTGCTCCTGAGTCGGCTCTGTTGCCATTCTAAGATGGCACTGACATCTTGTTACCACCCCTCGTTTAGAGCCAGTAAACGACCCAAAAGCACGTGCACCTGTTGTTTAACTGCCGCCCAGCCTGGGGCTTAATTGAGTAATGGCCCAGCAGCCAATCTGGTTAAGACACGCCTCCTCCTTGGCTATATAAGCCGAGGCTTTTCCGGGCTCTGGGTCTTCCTCTTTCAATGCTTCAATAAAGAGCATGCTGTAGAAGGACTCTGAATCTGGTGTTCGTGTGAGTTCCTGCGGGCAGGAAGATAGTGTGACTCACAGGGTCTGATCTACCTCATACCATAAATGAAATAATACACACCACACACACACACACACACACACACACACACACACACAAAGATTATTTCATTTATGGTATGAGGTAGATAGTACATATGCATTTTTTTTAAATAAAAAGACCTCATTTTTATTGAATATTTCTTAGTTTGAATATGTGTACCTCAACAGAACAGTAAGTTGTCTCTTCCAAGTGATACTCCATTATGTTCAGAGCAAGAGAACTTTCATTAGGCAAAAGTTACATATTTGAGGAAGCAATTGGTATTCTAATGGAGTCCTTGAATAGGATAGTACAGAATTCAACCTGGAGATGCACCAGCAAGGATCTGTAACTGATAGTCTTGTGTTTTAAATAGGGCTCACAAGAGAAATTCTTCTATGTGGTGGATTTCAACGCATCTCTCTGTTCTTAAGCTGGCATGCCATACAACCCTTGCTTTCTGAGGCAACTTCAGCTGGCTCCATGTGTACTGTGTACCAAGCTGAGCTCACATTCTTGGAATTCCCCAGCTCAACAGGTGGTGGACAAGGGGCAGTCCTAGATAACAGGTTCTCAGCCTCAGGTATCCCAGACACCACTGAACCCTGGGAAGACCTGAGAACAGAATGGGGGCCACAGGGGTGGCTCAGTCAGCCCCAGGGCCAAAGGGAGGAGAGGGCAGGGAGAGAGGGAGGTGCTGTGTGGTTCCCATGCAGGTGAGAGTTCTTGGTCCAGTCTGTGGCTGGATCACAGAAAGGCCTTTCAGTGGGAGGTTAGACGAAGCTCGTTAGGGGAAAGCCTATCTCATGGTTCAAGCATGGTGGGCCTTGATGAGCAGAGACAGTCTATGGTTTTAGAGCTTTATTGTAGAAAGGCAGGGGGAAAGAGAAAAGGTAGAAAGGGGGATAGAGGCCTGCCATGGCCATGTGGAAAGAGGGGGAAAGAGAGAGAGAAGGAGGGCTAGAGAGTAAGAAAGGTGAGAGCTTAAAGCGTATATATGTATATTTAAGTAAATAATTTCTTAAGAATGTCAGAATAAAAGATTAGACTACATTAAATGAACAGCCTTTCTTTACCAAAAGACCACTTACAGAAGATAAGACAAGCCACAAAAATAGACAAATTACTGTAACATAAATAAGTAAAAAAGAATGATTATCAGAATATTTTTTCTTTTAATTTTATACATTGAGCATATATGTCTGTCTGCTGTACACACACAGTACAGGTGCCCTCAGAGGCTAGACAATAGGTCCCTCTGAAGCTGGAGTTACAGGCAGTCGTGAGTACCTTGACATGGGTGCTAGGGGCTGAATTCAGGGACTCTGGAAGAGAAGTATACATTGTTACCACGGAGCTATTTCTCTAGCCCCCAGAATATTTCCACATGAATATAGAAAGATAAATTAATGCACCAGAAAACCAGAATGACTAATGAAAAAATACTCAAGCATCAACAATAAGAAATATGCTAAAATTATGAGGTGTTAGCATATCAAGCAGACTACTGAAAAGATAAACTCTGGAAATAATAAGTGTTTATAAGACTCTGTCTTCCACTGTTGGTATAATAAATATGGGTATAGTACTTTGGAAAACTATTTTGTCCTTTCTAAGTTGAAAATGTGTAAACCTGTGGTGGTTTGAATAAGAGCCCATAGGCTCATATATTTGAATGGTTAGTCATGAGGAACTAGCACTATTTGAGAAGAAGAATTAGATCAATTAGGAGGTGTGGCTTTTTTGGAGTAGGTGTGGCCTTCATGGAGGAAGTTGGAGTGGGCTTTGAGGTTTTAAAACCCCATGGCAAGTCTAGAGTCCTCTCTGCTTAAGGATCAGGATATAGCTCTCAGAGACTGTTCCAGGACCAAAGGGCCTGTATGCCGCCATGTTCCTTGACATGATGATAATGAACTAACCTTCTAAAACTGTAAACAAGCCCTCAATTAAATGTTTGCTTTTATAAGCTGTCTCTTCACAAAGGTACATCATGGTGTCTCTTAATAGCAATAGGGCAGTGATTAAGACAAATCTAAAACTAGTATTTTCCCTGTAGACACTCATTTGCATGTGTACTAGTAAGTGTGCATATAAATGTGGCACAGACCTTTAATCCCAGCTCTCAGGATGTGGAGGTAGAGCTATGTGGCTCTTTATGAGTTCCAGGCCAGGCAGACTACAATATCTAGACAGGAGCGACCTTTCAGTGACATGAGAGACTGAAGCATGTCCCCATAGACCAGGATCACTTGAAGTCAGAAACCTGAGATTAGTTTGGGCAACACAGATTCTGTCTCAAAGAAAAATAAGGGCCAATCTGAGTGTACAGAGAGTTAATTCCAGTACAGGAGAAGGGCAAAGCAGGCAGATTTCCATAAGTTCTAGCCCAGCCTTGTCTATAGAACAAGTTCCAGGCCAGTCAGAGCTACACAGTGAAACTGTCTCAATAACAACAAAACAAAACAAAACAAACCCCTGAACAAACAAAACCAAGTAGAATACAACAGTGGAAAAGAAAAATACACAATAATGAGATCACATTCTTGACAGTCCAGCAAAAGACAGAAATGACAGAGTCCATCTATATATTTATTCAAACTAATACTTTCCAAGATGGTAAAATTACAAGGAAGAACTTGACGTCAGAGCTATAAAGAGAACTCTTCTCCAAACTGTTTTAAAGTAATAAAGATGAAAGTTCCCTGTATCTGTGTGTCAGACGTGGATGTGAGTACTTTCTAGGAGGAAAACACTAAGATAGTTTAGTGGGGATGTCAGTGGTACTTACGTCACTGAATCCTCTCTGCAAGTCCAGACCCCTGTCACTCCTCTTTCCCTGACAGGCTGCTCTGCTTATATGTATTTGGCAAAAGAGAAGGACAAGCTGCTTTTTTTCCTTTTTGGTTTTCTGGTCTCAGATAGCCTAGGTTGACCTCAAACGTATTAACAGAGGCTGCTCATGAACTTCTGTTATCCCCACATTTGTTCCTAAGGTTGGAGACATGTACAACCATGCCTACCTTTTTAATTATGTATAGTCTTGATAGAAAGTATTTACATTTATACACACACACACATATGAAGGGTATGTGTATATGTGGGTATGCACATATGAGTGTGGGTGCCCATGGAGTCTAGAGGTGACAGATCCCCCTAGAAGATGAAGTTTTGGGTAGTTGTGAACTATCAGACATAGGTGTGGGGAATGAAACTTGGGTCCTCTGCAAGAGTGTATGAGCTTTTAGCCACTGAGTCATTTCTCCAGTCCCTTTAAAATTTTTTCTTCTTTCTTTAGTTCTGTTTTGTTTTGTTTTTAGACCGAGTTTTTTCTATGTATCCTTGGCTTTCATGGAACTCACTCTGTAGACCAGGCTGACTTTGAACTCAGAGATCTCCCTGCTTTTCTGCCTCCCAAGGTCTGGAATTAATGGCATGCTCTATCACAGCTGTTAAGTTTTTTCTTCATAATAAAAATTAAAAATAGTCTCATTATTCTCTTAATCAGTATTATTGTGGTTAATATGTTTAGCTTTGCCATGCTAGCTATGTCTGCTTTGCCATGGAATCAAATGAAAAAGAATGCACCCGAATCTATTTTCATGCCCGACACTATGAAAAAGCTTTAAAAAAAAAAAAAAGACAACAATATACTAAACACAATGCTGAGTTAAAGATTTAGAAGGTACTTTTAGAAGCTGCCCAGTGTGGTAGGCCATCAAATTCTTGTTGATGTTGTTATTGTTATATGTATAGATGTTTTGCCTGCATGTGTGTGCCTGGTACCCATGGAGGCCAGAAGAGGGTGTCAGATCCCCTGGAACTAAAGTTACAGATGGTTGTGAGCTGCCATGTAGGTGCTTGGAATAGAACCTGGGTCCACTGGAAAAGCAGCTAGTACTTTTAACTGCCAAGCCAACTCTACAGTTTCTACAGTTATCTTTTAAAAGTAGGATCTTAAAACAACAACAACAAAAATTATTTTTGTAGTATCCCTTTCCACTACACAGCCTGAAAATGTTTTTGTTTCAGAATCCTTCACCTACAGTGTTAGCACACAGCAAACATTATTATCCAGACAACTGCTAAATCATGGTATGGACCTTCCTACTACAAAACAGAGCCTTAAAAGTCCACAGTTAAGGCTTTATAGAAACAAGCAAAGTCAAAGGTTCTAAGCTCTACCTATCACTGGGACTGGCTGCAAGCTCTCAACCCCTCAGCTCTCCCCAGCAATCAAACCACAATGCTTGTCATGGATGTTGCTATCATTCTTTTCTCTCTCTCTCTGATTCAGTTTAATCCATAAAAATGTTCCTCCTTAACCCTCATGTCCAGTTACTACTAATTAGGAGCTAATGTATACTTCTATTGAGTATGAACATACCAGATACTTAGAATATTTTTAAGTACTATAAAAACACTCTGGGAATTTTTCTTATTGCTAGACAATATCATACAACAGCATAGATTTCCTTCTAGAAGGACTTTTTCACTAAAAAGTCCTTGACGTCACAAGCTAGTTTGTTTCAGTTTTCATAGCTGGCATGCTCCACTGGACTCTGTTACTGTGACATGACCTAAATACAAACTGGAAATGTCACCTGTGTTTAAGTGAAGCAATGAAGGGTCACTAAAAGTTGGCCTTACTTGACTGCCACAGGCCTCCTCTTCTTCGTCACAGTCTAGACCCTGATGAGCTATCTCAGTAGTGCCATTGTCTTGACTGACACTGTTCTCCCCATCGAACATTCTGGTGGCCTCTGTTGTGACTTTTACTTTCATGCTGTGAAAGCCAGAGGAGACTGAACCCATTCGAAGGCTCACAGGCTCCCCCTCAAACAACAGGAAGTGTGAATTCACCCCTTCTTTAAAACCAGGGGGTTGGTAATCATGTGGGGTCACTGCAGAAAGGACAAAAAAATATTACAAATTAAGTTTCAATAGAGTAAGTGACATTAATACTTCATATACAGTAAAAAAAAAAAACATTTTTCAGATGCCTATAAATCCTTCTACTTATACACAACATCACTTGAGCACTTAACAAGGAATTTGACCAAGGTCTCTACCTACCTGAGTTATAATAATGAAGTTTCATAGTAAGTATAACATCATTAGGAAGGGGTCCAAGGTTCTGCATCAGTATATACAATTGACGGATTAGTAGGGAACAGGCTTTCTTAATATCTTCACTGTTTGTCCCACTTTCAAAGCTTGTACTGCTGCTATAGTCACAGAAAAATGGCACCTTTCAATCATGTATAACATTCGCAATATAATACTCCAAAACACAACTTTTGGCTATGTCATCTAATAAATTAAACATGAGGACATTTGTGTAGACAACTTTTAAGAAGTAACAAGGGAATAATAGTACTTTCTGTAATGTATATGCACAGAATTTCTGAATAACAGATACTCCTGATGCATTTTAAGTATCATTTTAAAATTTTGACTTTCAAATAGTCACATGTCCTAATAATGGGAACAATGGATTTGTAATTAGGTGACCTGGCATCTAATATCATCTGTACTCTTAGCCAGCTGAATGACCTCGGTCAAGTCATTTGCACACATTCTAGGTCAGGTAACCCATTTGTGAGATAAGCTTATCTCTGCAGCTCTCCAAGCATGAAATCAGTCTCTAGCTCTATGCTTATCTACCATCTGATTATCTCTCAAAGAAATCCCCTCCTCACTCTGACATAGGTTACTAAAGCATCTATTCTTCTGGCTTTCTTTTCTTGTCTACATTTGAAGACATTCTCCATGCTGCAGCCAAATTACTATTCCCAATAGGAGGGTCGGCTTATGTCACCTTTGTGCTAAAATTTTCTATTACATCTGTCACCTTTGAACCAAACATGAGAAATGGCGTATGTACAACTATTTTTCACCCCTACCCACCCCCGCAGCTGTCACCCAGTTTGTTTCAACCACACACATCTGCAGCCATTATTGTACTGTCTCTCATCCTCATGCTCCCACAGCACCTACTTAGCTCATGTGCCAGCTCCTCAAGAAGTCTCCCCTATATTCTGCACCTCCCCTCCAAAAAATTAACTGTCTCCATATAGACTATGAATGGTTAAATCTTTCATCTCCATAGTGCTAGGTTTGGTATTCACCTACCCAATAAATATTTGCTGAATTAATAAATAGTTAATAATTAATAAAGAGTTGGGCTAATTATCTAATTCAAAATTTCTTGTTTCTATACAAAATTTTCTTCCCAATTAGTCTCACATTTGAGTGTCTTCAAGGACATGCTACAATGGCAATATATTTGCAGTACCTTGAACATATTGGCACTTAGCACTGCAAAATAATCCCAAGTTCTTAAACCGTTAGGTCTCTCCCTGGTTTTTGGAGGCAGTGAGAGATCACAAAGTAAACAAACATATATTAACTGGATATTTTACCTTTTCTATCAATTTCCAACAAATTTTTAATCAGATTTTTAATCAGAATAAAGGGGTATACATATGTAGCTCATAAAGCCTCAGGAAACATTAGAAGATCATATTAAGGACCCTCATTTAAGTAATATTTCTAGAAATTTATTCTACATATTATCTTCTCACCTTTGGAGTATCTGAAAAATTTACCCATTTGCTTAACTGTTTACCTTTCAGCATATGTATCTCAAAACAAAAGAAAAGATTAATCTGGTTGTCCTGAATACGTATATAGGAGTTTTGGAGTGTAAGGATAACTGTGGGGCGGGGAAGCATGAAGTATGTCATGTACAGCTAGGCTCGGTAGAGCACAACCTTGCCTATATGTTAAGTCAAAGCCAGCCTGAGCCACATGAGATGCTGCAGTGGTGGCGCACGTCTTTAATCCCAGCGCT
The DNA here is from genome assembly GCA_902729485.2 of Mus minutoides. Classification (NCBI taxonomy): domain Eukaryota; kingdom Metazoa; phylum Chordata; class Mammalia; order Rodentia; family Muridae; genus Mus; species Mus minutoides. The sequence goes on along the minus strand of LR753305.1, from coordinate 2,250,014 downwards.
TGGGAGGCAGAGGCAGGCGGATTTCTAAGTTTGAGGCAGGCCTGGTCTACAGAGTGAGTTCCAGGACAACCAGAACTATACAGAGAACAGAGAAACCCTGTCTCAAAAACAAAACAAAACAAAAGGCAAAGTACTATACAACCTGTAAAACAGTATATAAATACTAATTAATAGTGGCTAGTGGTTTTTTTTGAGAAATTCTTCATTTACATTTCAAGTGTTATCCCAAAAGTCCCCTATACCCACCCCCCACCCTGCTCCCCTACCCTACCCTCCCACTATTTGGCCCTGGCATTCCCCTGTACTGGGGCATATAAACATTGCTAGACCAAGGGCCTTTCTTCCTGAATAATGGCCAACTAGGCCATCTTCTAATACATATGCAGCTAGAGACATGAGCTCTGGGGGTTCTGATTAGTTCATATTGTTGTTCCATCTATAGGGTTGCAGACCCCTGTGGCTAGTGTTTTAAATATCCTTACTGAAACTGACTTTTCTTTTTATATCTGAGTACTTTCTGCAAGTCTCACAAATGAGAGGATACTTAAAGAAGAACTTATTGGAAAGAAGGCATATGGTCAATTTCTCTTCAGAATTGTTCCTTTCAGGGTAGCTATCTCCCCTTGAAGACTTTTATTAACAGTCTTTTTATAGACTCTGTGTCATCAACTTCTATCCTGTCTCATCCGCAGTCCTTGGTTCGCTATACCCGCTGGCTGATCTGAAGCCAAAAGCTTCTGAGAGATGAATGATGTCCCCTAGCAAACATCTCCATATGCACTAGGGTTTTCCTTGGTTTTGCTCTTTGACCAATTACTATATCTAAAAATATCGATTTTAAGATTTGATGGGGCCAAGTGGTGGTAGGCTACACCTTTAGGCAGAGCACTTGAAGTCAAAGACAAGCAGATTCTATGTTTGAGGTCAGCCTGGTCTAGAGTGAGTTTCAGGACAGCCAGGGCTACACAAAGAAAGAAACCCTGTCTCAAAAAACAAAACAACCCCCAGGAGCTGAAGGGGTCTGCAACCCTAGAAGAGGAACAACAATATGAACTAACCAGAACCCCCAGAACAGGTGTCTCTAGCTCTACATGTAGCAGAAGATGGCCTAGTTGGACATCATTGGGAGGAGAGGCCCCTTGGTATTGTAATCTTTATATACCCCAATACAGGGGAACACCAGGGCCAAGAAGTGGGAGTGGGTGGGCAGGGGAACAGGGCGGGGGGGAGGGGGAAACTTTCGGGATAACATTTGAAATGTAAATTAAGAAAATATCTAATTAAAAAAAACAACAACAGGCCGGGCGTGGTGGCGCACGCCTTTAATCCCAGCACTTGGGAGGCAAAGGCAGGTGGATTTCTGAGTTCGAGGCCAGCCTGGTCTACAAAGTGAGTTCCAGGACAGCCAGGGCTACACAGAGAAACCCTGTCTCGAAAAAACCAAAAAAAAAAAAAAGAAGAAGAAGACTTATAGGAAAATACAGTGTATATGAGTTTTCCCATATAATGACACATAGAAAATGGTATGTGTATATGTATGGATAAGCAACTGACAGCATTTGTGCATATAGGCAAATAATCCAGTAATTTCTTTTCCCTCAGGCTCAGTATTCCTCTATTGAAAACTGAATAAATTGACATTTTTACACACCAACAGAGCTACTGGATTAATAGCTAGAGTCAGTCATATGAGTTCTGTATCTAACATCATGTTAACAGCCTTATTAACATATTTTTAAATTAAATCTTTTGTTCCTTCAAGAATTATTTTTAGTTATCTGTAGGTGTGTGCCTGCATGTGTGTGTATGTGCATGGGTGCAGGTATCCTCAGAGACGTGATTCACCTGCAGCTGGAGTTACAGACAGTTGTAAGCCACCTGATTATGGAATTGAACTCAGGTCCTCTGGAAGAGTGCCTTCTTTTTTTGTTTGTTTTTGTTTTTGTTTTTGTTTTTGTTTTTGGAGACAGGGTTTCTCTGTGTAGCCCTGGCTGTCCTAGAACTCACTTTGTAGACCAGGCTGGCCTCGAACTCAGAAATCTGCCTGCCTCTGACTCCCAAGTGCTGGGATTAAAGGCGTGTGCGACCATGCAGGGCGCAAAAGTGCTTTCTAACCACATCATCTCTCCAGCCTCTTTATTAATATAATCTTAAGAGCCATGACATCCACCATCGCCTCTACTTTCACCAGCCAAATTTACTGACTTCAGACCTTAAAACAATTATTATAATTTCTATTTGTGATAGTAAGGTTTTATAGGGCTATGAGAAAATTACAAAAAGATGTAAGATTTCCACTGGCCACATAGAAGCTTATATTTACTGCACTCCTATACATTTCTCATGTTCATTAAACAATTAGAGTCTACCTGTCAAAGTCCATAGTGGTTCCCTTTTTTGTGTATTTGAATCTGAATTGGTATATCTCAGTCACTTTCTAGAAAAAACAAAGAGAGCAGAGAAAGAAGTTAATTTTGAAACAGAACCAGATTTTTACCTCATAAAATGAACATTTTTGTTGAATATTTCCTATGTTTCCTCTGTATGTTTGTCTCACAGCATTACTTTATCAAGGAGTAGTGGTTCCAGATATAATGATAACTTAATCTCTCTCCTCTCAGCTAAAAATAAGTTAGGTAGCAACTGTTTCCATTAGGATCACCTGTTGAGAAATCATTCATTCATGTAATCAATTTTTATCAAATTATCTACTTTAAGCTAAAAATCCGGAGTCATTGTGGTGAACAAAGCAGAGAAGAATTTTTTTCCGTAGAATCTACAGAGCTAACTAGTAAACGAAGAAAACAAGGTAATTTCAGATAGAACTAGTGCCATGGACAACATAAAGCAGATAGTATGGTAGAAAGTTCATAGTAGAGAGAAAGAAGGGCTCTTTAGACTTAGAAGGGTCAGGAAAGATTTTCCTGAAGATATAGTATTTTTTGACTTGTAGAGCCCTCCTCCAGCAGAAAGTCAGGGCATCAAGTTAGGGAGGTGAGTTGCTATCCCACAATCAAAAGTCTCACCCATAATTATTCCTGTCTGAAAGAACTACAGGGATGAAAATGGAGAAGAGCCTAAGAAAAAGAAGGTCCAGCAACAGGCCCAAAGTTGCATCCAGCTCAAGGGGAGGTCCCAAGGCCTGACACTATTACTGAGGCTATAGAGAGCTCACAAAAAGGGACCTAGCATGACTGCCCTCGGAAAGACCCAACAAGTAGCTGAAAGAATCAGATGCAGATATTTGCACCCAATCAATGGACAGAAGCTGCTGACCCCTGTGGTTGAATTAGGGAAAAGCTGGAAGAAGCTGAAGAGGAGGGCAACCCTGTAGGAGAACCAGCAGTCTCAATTAACCTGGGCCCCCAAGATCTCTCAAACACTGGACAACCAACCAGGCAGCATACACCAGCTGATATGAGGCCCCCAATGCATATACAGGAGAGAACTGCCAGGTCTGGGTTCAGTCAGAGAAGATGCACCTAACCCTCAAGAGACTGGAGGTCCCAGGGTATTTAGAGGTCTGGTGGGGTAGGGACATCCTCGTGAAGACAGGGGGACAGGAAGGAGGTATGGGGTGTGGAAGAGTTGGAGGGTGAGCCGGGAGGGGAATAAAATCTGGAATTTTAGATAGATAGATAGATAAGATAGATAAGATAGATAGATAGATAGATAGATAGATAGATAGATAGATAGATAGATAGATTTAAAAAAGGGGGGGGAGTCAGTCATATGCGGACCTGTGGACAATGTCTCATATAGACAGAACAGTAATGCAAAAGCTCTGGATTGAGAAGAGATGTTTTCTCAGAATCCAAAAGGAAGCCAACTAGCTGGAAATGAGAGATGTTGCTGAGACTATGTTGACAATAGTATGGATTTTGGATTTTATTCTAAGTTCATCAAAGTCTACTGAAAGTTTAAACAGATCAGTGGTTTGCAGTTTTTAAAGATTTCTCTGTATACCATAAGAATACAGACAATGGGCTGGAGAGATGGCTCAGCAGTTAAAGAGCACTGACTGTTCTTCCAGAGGTCCTGAGTTCAATTCCCAGCAACCATATAGTGGCTCACAACCATCTGTAATGGGGATCTGATGCCTTCTTCTGATGTGTCTGAAGACAGCAGCAGTGTACTCACATACATGAAATAAATAAATAAATCTTAAAAACATACACACATATACACACATACAAAATTTAAATAGAACAAACAGCAACTACTAAACAAAAAAACAAAAAAGAATACAATGTTTTGATTTGAATAAGAATGGCCCTGATAGGCTCAAATATTTGAATGCTTAGTCACTAGGATGGGAGTGGATCTATTTGAAAGGATTAGAAGGATTAGGGGGTATAGTCTTGATGGAGGAAGTGTATCACTGGTAACACCAGGCCCAGTGTCTGTCTGTCTGTCTGTCTGTCTATATTCCCCCATCCAACCTTGGCCTACAGATCAGGAGGTAGTAATTAACTACTGCTCTAGTGTCTGCTGTGTGCTGACATGTTCTTCACCATGATGATAATAGACTAAACCTCTGAAACTATGAGCAAGTCCCAGTTAAACGCTTTTTCTTGTAAGAGTTGTCTTGGTCATGGTGTCTCTTCACAGCAAAAGAACAGTGTCTAAGACAGACAGGGACTGTGCAGGTGTGGTGTGTGGTGTGTGGTGGTGAGTGCCTTTAACCCCACCACTTGGAAAGCAAAGGAAGGCAGCTCTCTGTGCACTTGGAGCCAGTCTGCTCCACACAGTATGTTCTAGGACAGCCAGGGCTAAGCAGAGAAATCTTCTCTCAAAATGAATGAAAGAAAGAAAGAAAGAAAGAAAGAAAGAAAGAAAGAAAGAAAGAAAGAAAGAAGAAAAGAAAAGAAGGGAAGGAAAGACACACGCAGGGAAGCCATAAGGACACCTAGAAAGCCTTCCTTTAAGGAAGAAGTAGGGAATGGAGGAACTAGGGCATCGAGTTTTATTTCCTTCACTAGAATCTATTACTGCTCTCATCATTGGTAAGGATGTGATGGAATATAGAGAACAAATTTCCTCATTAAAATCAAACTCAAATAGTTCTTTCAGGCTGGTGACATGGCTCAGAGGGTAAAAGTGCTTACACTGTAAGCCTGACAACCCAAGTTTTATCCCAGGAACCCAGAGCAGAAGAACAGCTGACTCCTCAAGCTGTTCTCTGATCTCCATACACTTGCCACTCACACCTGCACATGTACAAGCATGCACATGCACACACAATTTAAAATGCTTTAGCTTAAAAAAATAACTGTTTACCTAGATAAATTAGTTTGCAGACAGAGCTGAATGTCCTAAAGAGAGTATGAATTGAAATCAGAACACAGACTATGACCCTCATTCATCTGACAATGTGGAAATGGGGATGTTAGACTGATCAAAAGCAGTTTTCATGTTCCTGTTACTTATCTCTAAGATCTGAGCTCAAAGCTCTGCTGATCTTTATGTAGTATACAACTTAACCACAGGTGATCAAGTCCTGGAAATCAGCTCATACTGCCTAAACCTAAGGAGATTGATTGTAATGAGTTAGTGTTAAAAGAGAATTGCTTTTATAACTGCTCAGCCTATTTGCAGGGGGCTGTTTTGTGAATACAATAGAAAAAAATAGGTCAGATCAGAGGTGGCTGCAGGTGCCTAAGAGCAACAGGCTCACTCCAGATTGGCTAGACATAGTGTCCTCTCTTAGCCAATGCTAAGTATAATTGTCCTGCCAAGCAAACAATGCCTATTCTTCTTACCTGTCCTTGTTTCTAGTCAACTCTGGCCTCTTAATACTATGGAAATGCATTTTGTAAATAAAAGAGATCTTTAAGTAGTTGGTCATATTTTTATTATTTGATTCCTAAACCAGTTGTATTACTGTTGAGATATATAACTGTTTTTTGTTTGTTTGTGGGGTTTTTTTTTTTTTTTTTTTTGGTTTTTCGAGACAGGGTTTCTCTGTATAGCCCTGGCTGTCCTGGAACTCACTCTGTAGACCGGGCTGGCCTTGAACTCAGAAATCTGCCTGCCTCTGCCTCCCGAGTGCTGGCATTAAAGGCGTGCGCCACCACGCCCGGCTTATAACTGTTTTTAAAAGATGTTAATCCTAGGGCTGGATAGATGGCGTAGGTTAAGAGCACTTTTTACTCCTACAGAGGAGTTGGGAGGCTTAAAACTGCCTGGAACTAGTTCTAGGGAATCTGAAACCCACTTCTGGATTCTAAAGGCACTGCACATACATGATGCACATATAGTCAAGTAGACACAAATGAATACAAATATAAAGAATAATTATTTTAAAGTGTTAATTCTTGATAAATTCACCATCTTCAAACTGTTTCTCACTCCCTATTCCAAGTCACTGGAAACACTTCTCAGGTCTGTCCCCACAGTAAACCACACATCCATGTGATCTTTATTCTCTGTTCTCTAGCCACGAGTTTTTGAATACAAACCAGGCCAGGTACAGATTATATATGGTTCCACTCAGGAAGTGCTACTCAGGAAACTGAGGCAGGGAAATCACAATTGAAGGCCAACCTAAGTAACATACTGAGCTATCCATCTCAATAATGTTTAAAAGGGGGGGGGGCAAAGGTCGGGGAGGATCTAGGCAAGGCCTGAGTCTAATTCCTCAGACTACAACAAAAAGAAATATTCCAAGTACAAATCAAAGCTTGTCACTGCTCTCATGCCCACCGCAGCCTCTCACTATCCTGTGCTAAAGCCTACACAGCCTCCTCACCTCTCCTCCACTTAGCAATTCTGCCGTTTCCCGTTTTCACTCATGAGACACATCTGGGGTCTCTTTTCTGCCAAAAAACACTTCCTGTCTTGGGGTCTCAGTGTGTCTATATTCTGGGTCGTGCCACCAACACTCTGAGGTAGCATCCCTGTCAGTATTGATGGGGCGAGTTGTGGTAGAGCTGCAGTCTGACTCCAGAACCTGGTGCTGCCCTCAGTGCTGTCTACCTGACATATACTGTAGCTTGCCCAGATCTGGAAAAGCTGACTCCTCGTTATTCCATCTCAGCTCCAATGGTAGTCCAGCCTCCAGGGATGTTTCCTATGGCTTTGTCATTCTCAAAGGGGCATCTGAGCCCTCCTTCTGTCATCTTTACTTCATCACTGACCAGCACACCTTTCAAACTTTCTTCATAGCATTACGACGTTAAATAACTTTTAGTTTTAGTACATTCTATTTACTTATTGTTTATCCTACTTCATACAAATATAAGCTTCTAGAGGTCAGAGACTTAGTCTATCCCATTTATGTCTGTAAACAGTGCTAAGTACAAAAACAAAACAAAAACAAAAACCCACAGAGTTCATCTTCAAGAATTTCATCTTACAAGGATTCACTCTTGACAGAGTTTTTCTATCTTGTCAGCTAACCTGAAACTAAGGATCCTCCTGCCACTCCTGAGTGCAGGTATGTGTCACACACCTGGTCTCTAATAGACAAGCTTTAAAAAAAAAAACTCTCTAGGTCAGGTTTAAACCCAATACTCAGGAGACAGAGGCAGGCAGATCTCTGTGAGTTCAAGGACAGCCTGGTCTACAGAACAACCAGGGCTACCTTGGTCTCAAAAACCCCAAAACAAACAAACACACAAACAAATGAATAAAAACAAAGCCTGTAAACACATATTTTTGGATCACCTATTGTTAAGTGAAACAGGAAGTTAAAATTGTGTGATCACCTCCCATGGGCACAAAGGACTAGACAATGAAACACATGGTAGCACTGTTCATAAAACTCATATATGTAATGTTTTTGTTTTATTTTGCAAGGCATGGTTTCACTATGTAGCCCTGGCTGCCCTGGAACTTGCTCTATAGACCAAACTAGTGTCAGACTCACAGAGATCCACCTGCTTCTGCCTCCTGAGTGTTGGGATTAAAGGCATGTGCCTCTACTGCCCCAACTCATAACTGCAATTCCTAACAGTTTATCACAAATTAAGGTTTGCTCTATTTGCCCCCCACACTTCAGTGTGTGCTTGTAGAAAAGCTTGCTGTTGGTCTTACTGCTTTAGTTTTCAGGTTCTCTTTCACGACAGCAATCAGAACAAAAGTATAAATGTAAATGTACTACAATTGTGTGCACGGCTCCTAATTCTGTTCGCTTCTGAATTAGGAAAAAACTCTTGGATCTAAGCTATGGTTCAACTGTTGTACTTGATATATTCTTCACAGGAGTGCTGTAAATTTTAGTCCCAAGTGGAAAGTTTATTTTTATTCCTAGTAAATATTAATACTGTTATTTTTTGTGCCATTTTGTTTAGGGAAGGTTATCCTTTCAGTGATGACTCAAGCCTTTGGCACAGGATCAATAAATGCCAGAGATTAGGTTGATCTGAAAATGTAGTTTCATGGTTATTTAAGAGAATGAGGTCAGAGAGCCACACAGTTTTCTCAGTGACTTGATGTTAGGCAACAGTCAAGCCATAAAACAGTGAAACCTTGGGCATCCTTTTATATACTATGAACAGTGAAGAACTGGTATAGTAGTGTATTAGTTAGGGTTCTCTAGAGTCACAGAACTTAAGGAGTAAAGGAATTTATTGATGACTTACAGTCTGCAGTCCAATTCCCAACAATGGTTCAGTAGTAGCTGTGAATGGAAGTCCAAGGATCTAGCAGTTACTCAGTCCCACACGGTGAACAGGCGAAGGAGCGAGAGCGAGTCTCCCTTCTTCCAGTGTCCTTANGTTTTTTTTTTTTTTTTTTTTTTTTTTTTTTTTTTTTTTTGGTTTTTTGAGACAGGGTTTCTCTGTATAGCCCTGGCTGTCCTGGAACTCACTTTGTAGACCAGGCTGGCCTCGAACTCAGAAATCCGCCTGCCTCTGCCTCCCGAGTGCTGGGATTAAAGGCGTGCGCCACCACGCCCGGCGATGAACTCAGTGCTCTTAACCACTGAGCCATCTCTCCAGCCCTTGAGGTTTTTTGTTGTTGTTGTTGTTTTTAAGATTTATTATTTATTATATGTAACTACACTGTAGCTGTCTTCAGATTCACCAGAAGAGGGCGTCAGATCTCATTACAGATGGTTGTGAGCCACCATATGGTTGCTAGGATTTGAACTCAGGACCTTTGGAAGAGCAGTCAGTGCGCTTAACTATTGAGCCATCTCTCCAGACCGAGTTTTTTAAAAAGACTCAAATAGTCTACCATTTTTTAGTAATCAGATGTGTGCTCTGAAAGCATAGCACTTAGGGATTGCTTCCACAGAGAAGAAATGGTAAGTGTTCAAAATATTTTTGTTGGGTCGTGGATAGCTTGAAACTTATCATACAAAACGCTCTCTTTTCAAAAGCACATTATTCTATATGTTAGCATCAAAACTAATTTAGCCGCTTTATTCTCATTGTCAGATTTTTCTGAGGTAAACTCAAGTTTTACCTCTAAAACTACTGATTTCTTTTTTTAAAATAAAGTTTATTATTTTAAAAAAATCTGCAAATAAAACATCATGCACCAAAACTAACCAGATTTCAAACTAGGAGATGTGTGTGCATAGGGAAACATAATAAGAACGAGAAAAACAAATCAGTCCTAATTAAAAAATAATTTTTTTTAACTTACTAGAAAAAAAAGATCGGGATGGCTGGTAGTAGAGCACAAAGACTGGGTTCCCGCCCCAAGACTCAGTAAACCAAGCATGGTGCTATCTTGTAATCTCAATACTGTACACACACAACTGTGGCATTTGGTGAAGGCAGGGGGATCCGAAATTCAAGGGGATTCTCAGCTACATAGCGGGTTCTAGAAACAGAGCGTAAGGGGGAGAGAGATTCAGAAACAGGACCTAGAGCAGCTTGGGCATTAAGGAATTGCTGCTATGCACTGTGTGCAGTAGGTATTCTCCTCCCTCACCTGCATGGTTATTTGCAATCTTGCACAGAGAAAATACTAAGGACTTAACAATTTAGTTTTGAATGTCACCAGTTAGGCTAAATCCACTGGCTTAGAGAAGAAAAATTCAAAGCAAGGGAAAAAAAGACAAGAAAGCTAGAAGAGAGACAAAACATGGTGAGAAAACAAAGGGCTTCTCACTCTGTGTTCGTGTTACAGGCAGAAAGGCCATGGAAGTGGCACAGGTAACTATGTCGTATTTACGCAGTGCTAGTCACTCTACAAGCTAGAAAACAACACATTTCTCCCAGGAACTCCAAATCCTCATCTTCTTAGGAAATATAGGAATCAACCCAGAGGGTTAAACAGGGCTCTGCTTAGCAAGGACTTTAGAAAAAGTAGAAGTTAGTACAGTGAGCCAAAGAGGATTTCACAAAAGATCTGAAAAGCAGCAAGTGCAGGAGTCACTAAGCAAGCCCAGGAATCTAAAGATGAGAGTAACATCTAATGCTCTCAACGCTTATCAAAGCGTCAACAGAGGGCGCTCAGTGGTAAAGAGCTCAGAGTAATGCTGTAGCTTTCACTTTTCCAAAAGTTCATAAACAAATAATTAAATATACATTTTATTATACATTAGCAAATGCTTATTATCTCTACATTATGTTTTAATAAAGGTAAATAAATATTATAAATAAAATTACTTTTATATATTTAGGATTAGGAGAATCTTAATATTGACATGTTATAAAATAGTCTCAGTTCTTTTTTTTTTTTTCTTCAAGACGGGGTTTCTCTGTGCAGCCCTGGCTATCCTGGAACTCACTCTGTAGATCAGGTTGACCTAGAACTCAGAAATCCACCTGCCTCTGCCTCCCAAGTGCTGGGATTAAAGGCGTGCGCCACCATGCCCGGCTACTTTTTTTTTTTTTAACATTTTATAGGAGGTATTTCTAAAAAGAAAAAAAATCTAGTTTCTAAAAAAATTTTTCATAATAAAAGACTGGTTTCATTTATAATGAAACATAAAGTTCATGATGAATTGCTCTGTTTATGTGGTAGTCTAGTAGCATAATCTACAGCCTCAATTCAGATAAACATACTTAAATATAGTATACATACACTACCATCTATACACTACCATCTTACCTCAGGTTCCTTGGGATTTGTGTAAAGCTGTTTAAGAGAAAATAAAAAGCACTTAATTTCCAGACTTACTAGATTGCTGCTCATTGAATACACTGTCTTTGTAAGAGTTTAATTTGTGCTGTGTTAACTGAGTATCGAGTACCAGCTAGGCATATTTCTAGCTAGACAGAGGATGAGCTCTTATTTTACTAACAACTAGAAATCTTTAGAACTTTCTATGAACACTAAATATAACAAAGTTTATAACTGATGTAAAGTATTTGTGATTAATATGACTGAACTACAAATAAATTCTTAATTTGTTATGCCATAAGTATTTAAATAATTAATATATTTTATCAATGGTATCCCAATTTTCTACAATCATTTTATAGCCATGGGTATATAAAACTTCAAAAAAAAGTCCACAAAACTTTCAAAACAAAAAACTTTGAATCTGTTACATATCTAAAAATATATTTAAATCCTGAGTTAGTATGATATATTCTCTCATATGATATGTTCTCTCATATAATAATATACATGTCAAAGAAATATACTGAACATTTATAATATTATTAAAGTTCTGACATATCCAATTTTTAAATGCTAAAATGTCATAAATCTCAAGAAAGGAGAAAGGGAAAGATTACTGTTTAAATGCTTTACTTGCCAAAAGTTAATGTAGAGACAGAGACTTGGTGTTTAAGTTTATACTTACTGTTAATATTGCCATGTGTAGCTTCAAGAGAAAAGAAAACTGCTGTTATTATGTGTTTGTACTATAGTATTGACATTTCTGATAGAGACTAATTCAAATATTACTTCAGAGAGAAAATATTCAAAAGGTCAAAATAAGGAACTAATTCGTCCATTCAAACAATTTCTATTACAAACACTGGCTTTACTGGGACAAAAGAAGGATTATCAAAAAAAGTTTTTTATTTTCTAATTTGGGAACCAAAAGATATGCAAAAAATTCATTATTGTTCAAAATTAAATATAGCAAAAAAAAATTCCTAATAAGTACTCCTTTTAAAATTTACCAAGCAAAGTAAACAAATTAGAAAGTCTGACGTATCTCACAAACTCATGCCTCTATACCACAAAATTACAAAGACATTCTCTCAGCTTTAAAGAATATTGAATATACAGACATAGATACAATCAACACTATGATAAATTCTTAAATATAAAATATAAAATTTGAGGACCATAATTCTGTAGCAGTTGACTAAAACTTTAGTGCCACCTTGTGGCTATTTTAGCATATAACTGATTTTTATTATCACACAGTGAAACTATTAACAGTTTATTGACACATTAAAAGAAGAAAGAATATGGCCAGCCACTGATCTCAAGAAGCATGCTGACTAGTAAGGGGAACTAACGGTAAGAGGATAACCTGGCCACCGTTATACTCAGGGTCTGCTGTAAAGAAACAAGACACAGTGTTAGGGGAAGCCTCAAGTAAGGGACAATTTTAGCAGCAGGACAAGATGAAGCTAGGCAGGCCATGGGCATAGGGTCTGGACAGACCTTTTTAAGCAAGAGGAACAGTATGTGCAAAGATACTCGGAACTGGCATCCTAGAGAGCCTTTGAGTAGCCTGAGCATAGGAAGGAGGGAGGGAGGGAGGGAGGGAGTCTTAGAAAATCAACAGGGACATTCAGGCCTGCTTGATCATGCAAACAGCTTTGAACACTTTTTTAAATTCCTGGAAAATTTTTAGGCATAAAGAATAACATGATCAGAGTTCAGTTTCTGAAAGAATGTAGTGTGGATCATGAGCAGGAATTGTGAGAAATGAGAGGGGCAATAGGGGAAGTTATATAGTTCCTTTTTGTAAGAATTATTTAATATATGTGCTTAAAGAATTCAAATTTGGGGCTGGTGAGATGGCTCAGCGGGTAAGAGCACCCGACTGCTCTTCTGAAGGTGATAAGTTCAAATCCCAGCAACCACATGGTGGCTCACAACCATCCGTAACGAGATCTGGCTCCCTCTTCTGGAGTGTCTGAAGACAGCTACAGTGTACTTACATATAATAAATAAAATAAATCTTAAAAAAAAAAAAAGAATTCAAATTTACCATAAAATATAAAGTACCCAAAATTTCATAACTAGTAAGATCATGTTCTTCAACAGAACATCTTCCAAGGGCACTTGCTACTTGAAACTTGGTTTTACTTGAACTACTTTTTGTTTCTTTGGTTTTTGGTTTTTTGTTTTTTGTTTTTTTGAGACAGGGTTTCTATGTAACAGTCCTGGTAGTCCTGGAACTCACTCAGTAGGCCCCACTGGCCTGAAATTCACAGAGACCTGACTCTACTTCCTGAGTGCTGAGTTTAAAGGCTTGTGCCACCAGTGACCTGCTTTTCTCCTCCTTCTCCTCCTCCTCCTCCTCCTCCTCCTCCTCCTCTTCCTCCTCTTCCTCCTCCTCCTCCTCCTCCTTTCTTCTTTTTAAGAAACAGGGTCTTGTCACAGACTGGATGGCCTTGATCAGGATTGTGAGCTGAGATCTATGGAGTTGCTCTTCTGAAGGATTCAGAATTTTTGCATAACTTACTCCCAAGACATACCTGGCAAACCAGGAAATCTCCTGACTGAGAAGTGCTTAGGTAATCGTCCTTCACACAACTCCTACATCAGATAAGAGGTTTTGCTATGCGGAAATTGTCTTGCTAAAAGTGCCTTTTGTGTAACAATAAAGAGCTTATGAAAAGTTCCTAGGTGTTCAGTCCTTCAGAGGCTGATCCATCCCACTGCTGAGAAGCCAAATTCATCCTGCAGTGTCTCTTTTTCAACCCAGACCCCAGACAACCAATAATTTAGCAACAGATACAGCTGAACCAGTAGATAACTAGCAATCATTAGCCCTCATATGAGCAACACTCACCTTCTGCCATGGTCTCTAAGCCCTTCCCTTATCTGTCTTATCTTTGTATCCCTCTGTCCCCTGGGTCAAAATGGAATGAATGTGAATAACTGCTCACCCAAGAGTGGAAGGAATGAGGGAACCTATGACTACATTAATAATACAATGTAAGGCTTCTTCACTGCAACATTTCTTAAAGTGGAGCTGACAAGTTAAGACACCGGGGTTAATTGGAGAGAGCATAGGAGCAGGAGTTTCATTTATATGCATCTCATCTCTTCAGCCAGGCCTTGAGCCTTCTTCACTCTTTACATTCTTCATACATGTCTACTGAAGCATGAGAGATCATATGCACTTAAAATCTGGGCTGTGTCTTTTAAAAGTTCAAAGTTATACACAGGAGTTATAATTAACAAAATAAAATAGAGTAAAAATTCATTATTTAACTATTTCTTCTTTTCCATCTGCAAACTGAGTCACCGCTATTTTGAACATGTTCAACGTGCTAACTACCAGATTCTTGTCTTCCTTAACCCACATCCTGTGGATCTTGTCCAGTGACTTCAAAGGAAATTCTGTGGTTAAAAAAGATACGCGTATATAAAAAGGGGAACGAAGCTTTCGTTTCTAATTGATGTAGGGGAGACAACAGGGAGGCAACACAGACAAAAGGAAAGAAAACCGACTGATGATAAATAAAGCAAGCACTGTGACACTGTTACACACTACAAAATGAAATGTCTAAACTTTTTTAAAGAGTAAAGACAAGTCTCTAATTTGGAGGTAAATTTTCAAAAAGTTCTTACGTATCTCTTTTCCAAAGCATCAAAACAACCTTGAATCCTGTCAAGAAATAATATCCAATGTCACTTTAGCCCATACGAACAGCCAAAAGTAAATCCAAGTATGTAATTAGTTTGCACTTCTACTTTGCAGCATATAAATTAACAATCATTCTGCCCATTCTGTTTAACCACCTTTTAAAACCCCAAGCCATTCCCATATATCTATAGAATGCTATAAGTAACAGAGAGCTCTGAAGCACAGAAGTGTGCTTGCTCTTCCCAGAACAGAACCGTAGTTAAACACATAGGTATATAGTGAATAATGAAATCAATAGTTTAAAATAATACTGAATAATTGCTACAATTTTCAGGAAAGAGGACTAAGGAAAGTAGTTTAAGGAAAAGATTTTAGAAAATAAAGTTTTATGGGCAATTTTACAGAATTTACTTACCATTTAACAATATGTAATGACCCAGGACACTTTTTGTCTTCCCGGAGAATTTTTAAAGTGAGGTCTAGAAAAAAGAAACATCACTGTTATACTGAAAACTCCATGCTAAATAAGGTATTTCCTTTATTTTTTTATTTGTAAAATTTAGTTTTATGACTTATATTTCTATCTTTCTTTGTTTTTTGTTTTGTTTTGTTTGTTATTGTTGTTGTTGTTGTTGTGTTTTTCAAGACAGAGTTTCTCTGTGTAGGCTTTGCTGTCCATAAACTCACTCTGTACACCAGGCTAACCTTGAACTCAAGAGATCCACCTGCCTCTGCCTCCTGAGTACTGGGATCAAAGGTGTGCACCACCGCTGCATGGCACATTTTGATGTTGAAATACCCACTTTACACATGGATCCTATGTGGCTAGTTCCCTCAGTCCTATCTGAAGCAGTGTAGCAGACTCCCACTCTGGTCTCTTTTCCTTATTTCTTTCTCTCTAAATAATCTAAGGTGTCGCTGAGACCATCTCAACTAACAAGTTAAACGCATTCCTAATTTCATTCTTTATTATTTTCCCTCTTAAGGAAAAAATATTAAACAGAAATGTGAAGTTATTCTCAAACATCTCCATATGAGATCTCCCACTTCCCCATACGAGGGAAGAAAGGAAGACATAAGTATAAGAAATCTGTATAAAGCCACTGACTCATGTATGATTTAATAGGAACGTCTTAAATCATCATGTTTATAAATTTATGAATTTGCAAATGTGTATGTTCAGTGGAACGGTGTATGCCATTCTGCATGTGTACAAGTCAGAAGAAGATGACTTACAGGGATCTCTCCTCATTATATGGGTCCCAGATCATTAGGTTCAGCAGCAAATACGTCTATGCCTACAGAGACATCTCACCAGCTCTCAGAGTCCTCTATCTTTTCATACGGTTTTCCTATGCTAAAATTAACATCACTTCTACCATTGTTGAGGAATAGAAAATTATTCTATTTTGACAAAATACTTAGACATTGTTAAAAAGAGTGCCATACAAACATTAAGCATTTTGTGACATGTCACTTTAAATACAAATACATTAAGGAAGACTAGCATCTACTAAAACAGTCACACACAAAAATGGGACTCTGAGCAATGCTTTTGCCTCCATGCCTAGGGCAGTGTGAGGCAGTGCTCCTAGGGAGAAGCCATACTTCATGAGGCTGACTAACAGTGGAAAACTGGAATGTTCCAGGTTCAGAGCTAAACTACAAATTATGTTGGGCTATCTCTAGTCCCTTCATAGCCAGTTATTGCCTAACTCTGTGCATGAGCTAACATCCTTATGGATATTAGGTGAGTCCTTTTGGAATGTACCAACAGACTCCTTAGCTTACACCAACACCAAAGCTGGAAATGTCAGCAGACACCACCTGAGACTGAGAGCTGAGATTTCCCCACTTGGCTTCTGTGACTTTTTTTGACCCTATGACTTTCTTTGTTCTGTTACTGTAAGAACTTCATGAAACTTCTTCCATACTAGAACACGGAATATGGCATTGGCAGCAACCTACATCTGTGTCACTGGCCCATGTCACTCATAAACTATCTCTTTTATCTCTTGAAGTAAGAGCTGTGGGTTTTGTTGTTTTGTTTTGTTTTTCAATGTTAGCAGTAGCAACTGAAATACAAAAAATGCTTAATTTCCAAAGTATGCCTTCTTTTATAACTCCATGTTCCAAACAGGAGGGGAAATAAATTATATGCTCCCTAAAAACACACTAAATCTTACAGATTTAGCTCCTAAGTTGAAAGGAGTGATTAACACGAAGGAAGGTGTCATGATTACAGGTACCATGATTCTGTGTTTAGAGCAAACATGCACTCACTGCTGTTCATTTGGAGAATCAATATTGCCTAAGAAAATTAAGTTAGAATGAAGCCATGGTATATCATTAAATATAAACATGAGAAATCTCAAATTAGATTTGGAAAAAATAGCATCTTACAAGGAAATATGTGCACACTAATAACAATAAAATGTAGAGGTAGGCTATTTTTTAAAAACTTAACTTATTAAAATAACTGTCTAAATAACCAAGGTAATCAGCAAATGAATTTATGCCTCCTATGCATATTTATATATACTAATAGGTGAGATGTTTCTCACTTGATTCCTTTGAATTTCCTCAGGGTCAAAATATACCTCAAAGAACAAATTCAACTGAGGCATAAAATAATGTAAATCTTCAGCATTAAGATAGATTTTTGTTCTCACTTTTATAAGAATGGCTTAGAATTACTAGACATAGCTCAACAAGTTTGTTTTTTCATTTGATAGCTAGCTTGAAGTTAATGGTTCCTGTAAGTAAAATCAACACACACAACAAAATTAAAATGCAAAGTGATTAGTAAATTGATCTTGAAGAACAGGCCCCTGAGTTGGAATCAATGCACTCTGTGAGAGAGGGAAGCTTTGTCTGTCTGAGTAGAAGGGGACACTAGCCAACGCAATCATTTAATCCAACTTTACCATCCAAATAGCGATCTCTGTAAGAGCTCTCTGGAAACAAGCCCCTCAAATACGTTATACATGAGATAGAAGTAGCAAAAAGCTTCTTCACCATCGCCAGTGACTCATGCTCATTCGTGATTTGGGATGGGAAAATTGTGTTCTGGAAGAAAATCAAAGATGATAAAAATCAGTATTCATGAATATTCAGCCATCAAACCATAACCACAGATAGAACAGAAACTTTTTAAGACTTCAAATCTGATACATTTCTAGATAATCAAAAGAAAACAGGGTTCTGAATACTGAGTTAAAATAGATCTTCATATAAGCAAAACAGACTAGAAAGGCAGGCAAATACGGGTGTAATTTAAGATGAAAACAATTAATTTCAATGACCCATTAATCGGAAGCAAAATTGGGAGTTTTCCTATAATTTTATAATCTCATTTCTCTCTTCACCCTGTCTCTTTTATACTGCCCTCTCCACAGTTGCCATGTACAACTTATCAGAGTATGGATCCCCCTTGTCTGGAGCCAGGACAGGAACTCAAGCAAGACAGGAGGAAGAGAGGAGTTGATACAGAGGCAATAGAGAGGCGCTACTTACTGGTTCCTGGCCCCCGCCCCGCCCCCACCCCCCCCCCACTACTTGCTCAGACTGCTTTCTTATAGAATGCAGGGCCACCAGCCCAGGGATGGCACCACTCACAATGGGCTGGGTTCTTCTCCATCAATTACGAATAAGAAAATGCCCTATAGGCCTGCTTACGGGCCAATCTTATAGAGCTATTTTCTTAATTGAAGATCCCTATTCTCTGCTGAGTCCAGTTTGTGTCAAGTTGATTTAAAGCTAACCAGCATACCACACACACACACACACACACACACACACACACACACACACACACAAATAAATATGAATACATACATATATTAATAAATAAATTACTGTGATAAAGCTTTTTTTTAAGTTTCTCTTTCCTAATTTTGGTAGTATGAATGAGAATTGCCCCCATTGACTCATATGTTTAAATGAACTGTCACCAGTTGGTTGGATTGTTTGGAAAAGATTAATACAGATGGCCTTGTTGGAGGAGGTGAACCACTGAGGGTGGACTGTAAGGTTTCAAAGCCATTCTATGGTCATTCCCAGATAGCATGCATGCATACATATATTCCCTCCTCCTCTCTCCTCTTTCTCTGTCTCTGTCTCTGTCTCTGTCTCTCTCTCTCTCTCTCTCTCCATAAGTTCTCAGTAATCACTCCACTGCCATGCCGTCCTATCTGCTGACATGCTCCCTGCCATAATGGTCATGTGGTCACCCTCTGAAACTGTAAGCTTCCAATAAACTTTTCTTTCTATATGCTGCCTTGATCATGTTGTCTTATTACAGCAATAGAAAAGTAACTAAGACATTCATTAAATCAAAGTTAATTAAATCTAATTCTGGAGGCTTTGCACAGTATTTTTAGGTTGGGAAGGCTTTAGCACTCATTTAACTCAGTGCACTCTTGTCATAGGGCCTAAGAGGACATCTAGAAAGATAAGTGATTTGACAGATCATAAAGCTGGTATGTAACAAATATCCTTTTATTATACTATACAGTTCAACTGCTGAACTTCTAATAATTTTAATAAAGTTACTTAGAGGTAGTTACTACCTACAAACATATCTTCGGATGAAAAATAACTTCCAAAAAGTTCACATACAGGTGCACACAGATACACACACACACACACACACACACACACACACACACACACACACACACACATACACACACACGCTCCTAAAATGTCTTCAGGATATTCTAGATATGATTTTGCCATATATAAGAATGTATTGGGGCTGGTGAGACGGCTCAGCGGGTAAGAGCACCCGACTGCTCTTCCGAAGGTGATAAGTTCAAATCCCAGCATCCACATGGTGGCTCACAACCATCCGTAACGAGATCTGGCACCCTCTTCTGGAGTGTCTGAAGACAGCTACAGTGTACTTACATATAATAAATAAAATAAATCTTTAAAAAAAAAAAAAAGAATGTATCTTCTTGCCGGGCATGGTGGTGCACGCCTTTAATCCCAGCACACGGGAGGCAGAGGCAGGCAGATTTCTGAGTTCGAGGCCAGCCTGGTCTACAAAGTGAGTTCCAGGACAGCCAGGGCTATACAGAGAAACCCTGTCTCAAAAAAACAAAAAAACAAAAAAACAAAAAAAAAGTTTCTTTAGTACTCTGTACAATGACAATGAGTTGCCATTTTATGTTTTGGCAAATTACATTATATTCAATTATTTTAAAGCCATTTAGTTTTTTCTTTTTGAGTTCAGACATGGTTGTTCACTCCTATGATCCTAGTACTAGGATCCTAGGATCCTAGAGTTGGAAGCAAAAGGACTGTAAGCTCATGGCCAGCCTGAACTACATAGTGACCTTGGGTGATGCAGTGTACATCTAAAAGATAAACAGAAAATTTAAGATTTAAGATTTAAAATTTAAATTTAAACTTTAAGATGTATCCTGAGAAATTAAAAGTTTCTTTGAGCCAGGTGTGGTGGTGCACGCCTTTAATCCTAGCACTCGGGAGGCAGAGGCAGGCAGATTTCTGAGTTCAAGGCCAGCCTGGTCTACAGAGTGAGTTACAGGACAGCCAGGGCTACACAGAGAAACCCTGTCTCGAAAAACCAAAAAAAAAAAAAAAAAAAAAAAAAGTTTCTTTGACTAACTGGGCAATAGCTGAGACAAAATACATGTAATAACTCACTGAAAAGATTTCAAAAGTAATGCATGAATAACTCATTTATAAAGCTAAATAACTTGAAAATATAGAGACATTACAGGCACTAACAGGCTATTTATAGTAACAAGGATCAATAGCTGGAAAAGGGATTTTTTTCCTTAGCTCGGTTAGTCTAACAGGTAAAATGTTCCTGATGACGCTGTTATAAATATCTAATATATGAAAACATCCCAGCTTGAAAATAGCACACATTGTCATGTCTTGGTAGTAAAGCATGCTGCTGTGACACATCAGCTCTTGTGTGGCCCTGAGCTGCACACTTTACTTCTCCAAGATTTACTTTCTTCTTCTTTTTCATTTCAAGACAGGGTTTCTCTGTGCAGCCCTAGCTGTCCTGGAACTCACTCCATAGTCCAGGGCTAGGTTGAACTCAAAGATCTGCCTGACTCTGCCTCCCAAAGAGATTAAAGATGTGCATCACCACCAGCCTGCTCAGTTTCTTCCTTATTGAGAATTTTAACTGAAATAATGACATAACGCCCTTGGTACAGTGCCTGGCACATAGTTAAATGCTAAATAAATACTGAGTTCTACAGTTATTATTGATAGGTTATTTTTCTGCTAGTGAGCCAGTTCAAACCAGATTAGACTGTATTGAAGACAGGTTTGTTGAGAAGCTGGTCTCCAGTGAGCAACCTCACTGCCCAAAGGAGGAGGCCAGGGAAGCCACCATGGTGGGGAAGAGGAAGAAAAAGGGCTCAATACAGAGAGAATGAGAGGGAGGGAGAGAAGAGAGAGAAGGAGAAGGGGTAAAGAAAGAGAGGGTAAAATGTCTGGGTTATATAGGGAGGAGACTCTGCCAGGGCAGCCTAGCCCCGGGGCTGGAAAGTTCAGAATTGGGGGCAGAGTATGCAAGGTAGGGACTGAGGGATGCTGAGAGAACCTGGAGAGCAGGTCTGCTTTGATATGCACCTCAGCGCCTTGTACCAGGTCCAAAACCCAACAATTATCATTGTTTTTAGGATCAGATAATGGAACCACACTATCACATGAAATTTACTGGGAAAAGCAGTTCATGTAACTCAAACAACAAAGATCTGGTTGAACCAAAAAGTCAATTTGTTCATTTACAGTGAGAAAAATGGCTGCCATGCTGACTGCAATTCACACACACCTACACCCCACTCAACCCCAGGCGAGAGCACTCCCTTAGGAAACTGGATGAGCTTTGGTGTTGGCTTGAGAAGTACGGTGGGACAAAGCCAGAAAGGAGACTGCTTGCTTGATGCCCAATTTCTCCTTCAACTTCCGGCTTCTCTTTCTCTCTCTGCTACAATTTAACACTCCTAAAACAAGTCCATACTCACTCTTCTAAACAAACAAACCTGAGGTGGCACTGGCTACAAAATAAAGCATCAGTTTTTTAGCCTGACTTCTAAGATCCAAATTATCTGTTCCCCAAATTCCTATTCCTGTTTGTTTTCTCCTCCTGGCCAATATGACAGCTTTACAGCTTTACTACAGAAAGAGCAGCTTCCCCTAAAACATACCACACTTATTTCTGATCCTGAGCCAAGGTATAGGCTAGGGTTCCTCATGAAATGTTCTCTCCTCTGTGAGCCTTTTCATCATTTCAAATTATACAAAGATCCTAAGTTGCTACAATTTGAATCACTGTATTCCTTTGTAGGTTGAGAGGTAAAGACAGCTTTGCAATCTAGTTCAGGGTGACCTGGAACCCACTATGGAGCCCAACTGGCCTCAAGCATGGGACAATTCTCCTGGTCTCACTCTTTTTCACATGTATGTAAATATAGGTACATTGACTTAGTTGCTATAAATCTTATTTTTCTTAATATGATTAACAAAGAAGATAATATCATCATTTGTATTTTCTCATAAAATAACACATCATTACACATATACTATATACTAAATCTAAATAACTGTATATGACTCATTAATGACTATTCTAGCCTGGGTAAATCCAGCAAAGTTTCCTGTACTGACATACTGTAGCTTGTTATGTCTGAATCTTAAATGTCCCCTGAAGTTGAAGGCACAGTCATCAACCTGCTGTGATACTGGGAGACGGCAGAATCTTTAAGAGACAGAATCCAGATGAATGACACTAGGTTGTCAAGTGTCTCCTCCCCACTCCCACTCCTGGTCCTGATCACTGTGGTGTGCCGTGTGCCGCTGCTCTGCTCTGCCACATGTTTTCCCTGCATGTCTCCATTGTGTTCTGCCTTGATACTGAGTCAAAAACAATAGAAGCAACTTCTGAAACTGTGAGCCAAAATAAATCCTCCTTCCTTTTAAGTTTATTATCTCATATATTTTGTCCTCCCCACAGGAAGTGACTAATACATCCTTCCCCAGACTCTCAGCATCAAAGCTTCTTTCAGATCTCTCCTCTCTGGTTCTGAAAACTACAAGTTTCCTAATTGCTTCAGGCTAACAAAGAACCTCTTTAAATGTAGTTTTGTTTCTGATTTCTTTTACTCTAGTAAACAGGAAACAAGCACCCAGTACATAACTTTATAATTGGTCTTTATTTTCTGAATATCCCCCGTCCATTAGGCATTAAAATGTAGAAATACTTTCCCAGAGTGTTATGTGCCAATTAGCTGATAAAACTGCTGTTGAAGAAATTTTAAATTAAGTAACTCATTAAATGGTCATTGAATTTCTTTTTAATTCTCAACAAATACCTTCGACGCCTTCAGTGTTCTGGTGTTGTGAGAGATCTGCGCAGTAGCCATCGTGAGAATGAATCAGGATTCTTTCAACAATTCCAACCTGTTAGAAAAAATTAGAGACTTTTCCCTAACATAATACTTACTATCTTGTCTTTCCAAAGATGGAAGTGAACTCTAAAACCAAAAATTAAAATCAAGTACAGTTAAGTATAGACAATTTCTCAGACTGTCCTGTTACAAGAAAATTTTACCAAGCTTAATTTTGAAAATACAAAGGGAAAACAGAGCTAAAACAGTTCTTCTTAGCCCTATCAAAATACAAAAATGAATCTGAATTAAAAAATTCTTATTTTGAATTTTTCAAATGAGAGCTGTATAAGTTAACTGTAATTTTGGTAGCTAATTTTAATAACCATTTGAATTTTCACTATAAGCTTTTACTAAATCTGGCATAAAGTCTCTGCATTAAATTTCAACAACTCAATAAAAATTGTAAAATAATTTATTCATTCATAAACACATTCTCAGAAGAAAATTAAGTTATAAGTCACCTAAGCCCTCAACAATGTATCCCATTCATCTTTGTTGTGCCCTCAAAGAGGAAATGTCTTCTTGCATTCAGCGGGGCTCAAAACACTTTTTAGGTTAACTTCAGATTTGTTTACAAACTCAAAACTTACTACAAAAAAGAAAATAATAAGCGCCGGGCGTGGTGGCGCACGCCTTTAACCCAGCACTCGGGAGGCAGAGGCAGGCGGATTTCTGAGTTCGAAGCCAGCCTGGTCTACAAAGTGAGTTCCAGGACAGCTAGGGCTACAGAGAAAAACACTGTCTTGAAAAACCAATAATAATAATAATAATAATAATAATAATAATAATAATAATAAGCGCTAGCGAAGAGATGGAGAATTAAAATCCTCATCACTGACTGAAATGTAAAACAGTCCAGCAGTATGCAGTTCCTCAAATTTCTAAACAGTTACACCAGTATCCAGCATTTCTACTTCTAAGTGTACAGCCAAAAGAAATAAACATGGAGGAGGGAGCGAGGAGGGCCTCTAACACGTGTACATCCACAGGCATGTCAGCACTCATCCTCATGGTCAAAGGTGGAGACGATCCAATGCCTATCAGCAGACAAACGGACAAACAGCCAGGGGCAGTGGCATGCACTGGATGCCCACCTACAGTGCAAGCTGGGGCAGGGCAATCATCTGAGCACAAGAGTCTGTCAGGCTGGACTAGACCCAATCTCAAAAAAAAAAAAAAAAAAAAAAAAAAAAAAAAAAAAAAAAAAAAAAAAAAAAAAAAAAAAAAAAAAAAAAAAAAAAAAAAGGAGCAGATGAACAGATAAGCAAAATGTGTTTGTGATATTTAAGGGCTATTAAATCTTTAGAAAAGGATGAAATTGTGGTAACATGCCACAATGTAAATGAACCTTGCAATCACAATTCTAGGTTAAAATTAGACAAAGCCAGATACAGAAGGACAAATATATGTGCTTAAATATGAGTGCCTACATATAAGCAAACATATACAGACAAAAAGTAGACAAGAGGTTATCTGGACTCGGGTGGGGATAGAAGAAATGGCAGTTTACTAGGAGAGTTTCTGTTCATGACGATGAGATGTTTTGGAAACTGTAAATGGGTAGCAATTGTCACCTGACAGCTGAGCATGACTAGACTAAACATGGAAAATAACTGACATGATCAGTCCCCCAGTATGCACATAAATTACAGTGAAGACCACAATGGAGTTGGGGAAATTCACAACTATACTGCCGAGTCTGGGAAAACATTTTTTAAAAGTCTAAAGGTTAGGAATTAAAAGTAAACTAGTCACCCTTTTTTTGCTTCAGTAGAATTTTTCCCTTTTCTTTCTGAAGGCCTTAATAATATTTCAATCAGGGGCCTTACTTGAAATAACCTGTTTATAGAAAGTCCATTCTGGCTCACTCAGGGCAATCTATTATCTGTTATATTAGCAATTAAGGCAAGATTCTGGAAGATTTTTGCAAATAAGAGGTTAGAATTATTTGGAGACATTGCCACAAGGTGGTGATAGAGACTATAAGCAGATACTATTGAATTTCTCTTAGATTATTTCTTCAAGCAGCACTAGGGGACACTAGTACAATATTTCTACAGGAGACTGAGATCTGCAAGGTGGTCCTTGAGTAGTCTTTAAAGGATGTTTTCTTTCAGAGTGTAACTGTTGAGTCTGACTCAGAGCACCTCCTTTATATTGTAAGAAATAAGGAAGAAGAAGGAAAGTGGCGATAAGGGTTTAAGTTCCAGTTCTAACCCATTAGAATATAACCTTCTACCGGAGAAGCAATAAATAGAAGGAATAATGGTTTTTAAATCACTTTTTATATTGCTAGGATTTTAGCCAATCCTTTTAGATCATAAGATATTTCCAAGAGCATCCGCCCATTAGACCACCACGTACAGTTAAGTAACTGCATTTTTAGAATATATGGATGACCCAGATGAAATTTACAGTACTGAAAAATAATTCTACCAGGGCTATTACATCTGAGAATGGATTAAATAATATTTATAAAACAAGTAAAATTAAATTTTATGCAACACAAATGGATATGTAAGAAAAATCAGCCAACAATGCAATCTAGCAAAAGTAGGCTTTGTAATTATGAAATCTGGGTTCAAATTTGGATTCTATTACCTAGCAGTTGTAAAACTCTGGTTAAATTAATTCCTCTGAGGTTTGGTTTCTGTTTTTGTAACCGTAAATACAGACCCAACTTTTAGGTCTTGCTGACTGTACACCTGGAGTAGTAACATAGGCCAGGGTTTAAACATGTGAACTTTCTGAAACAAAACTGCCTAAGATCACATCTCAGTGTGCAGTTCACTATGTAACCTTGGACAAGATGTGGGCCTCAGTTTCTCCATCTGTACAGAAAACAATGTAACAGTGTCTACTTCACAGTTATTTCAAGATTAAATTTATTAAACTAATATGGTACTTAGAACAGTTTTTGATATATATTTCATTAAATGTAAGAAAGTATGTATGCTTTCAAACAAAGCACCTGCATATTAGACCTCCTCTCCTGGTGTCTCCCAGACTGGGCTTCCCCTCCCACCGTCCTCCAGCCTTTCCTTCCTATCTCTTTTCCTCCTGCTTTCTTGGGATCCCTCAAGTTTCTGTCCTAGTGGTCTTCTGTTATTTTCTGTTATTTATTTGTTTGTTTGTTTGTTTGTTTGATGGTTTTTCTGTGTAGTCCTGGCTGTCCTCGAACTCACCCTGTAGACTAAGCTGGTCTTGAATTCACAGAGATCACCCTGCCCCTGCCTCCTGAGTGCTGGGACACAAGGTGTCCAACACCACTGCTCAGCTTTTTTTAAACTTCTAAACATAGCCACTGAACAAACAAATATACTCCCATTATTTCAATTATTATTTCTAGTCTAATGACTTTTGTGTGGATATTCCCTGCCCAGGTCATCCTCATGAGTTACTGATCTATAATTCTGCCCATTAGACAATTCCCACTTTGACGGTCTTAGCATGTCCAAATGCAAATTCTTTCCCCTCAAACCCTCTGTTTCCTAGTGAATGACGTCATCAAGTACTTAAATCACTCAGTCTGAAAATGTATGACTCAACTCTGCCCTATTTCTTTGTTCAGTCAACTTAGTATTTCTCAAATGTGTCAACTGCTCACTTTCTCCACACTGCTGTCTACTGATACTGGGGGAAGGGGTCTTCTTTCCTTGTTATTGTTGAGGCTGCTTCTGTTGTTTTGATAGAATCTCACTGCATGGCTCCAGCTTCCTAGACGTGCTCTATAGTCCAAGCAGCCTTGAACTTGAGGTGATTCTGCTGGCTCCACTTCAGAAGTGCTCGGATTACAGTGTACCCTTACACTGGGTCTGCCATCTCTACTTTAGATCAGATCAGCCTCATCTTTTGCCTGAATTGTTGCAACCACCCATCTGCCTGTTGCTGTGCTCAGTCATCTCTGTTCTACGTGTCAGCTAGACTTTTCTCATTACAACCTTAATTGTCTATTCTTTCCAAACTGAAGTACTTACATAGCTCCCCAACTACCCTCAGGAAAAAAATCAAAACTCTTTACCATTGTTTCAAGATTTGCCTCATGCCCACCTAATTTCTTCAATCATTTCCCCTGATATTTTTTATGCACCAATCATTTGTACAGCTTTACTCTCTTTTAGCAATATTCTTCTGGTCTGACACATCCTCTTCTACTTCAAATTACTACCTATCTCCTGGACATGGTTTAGTTTTTCAAGAAACAATGCCCCGATTTCTACTACCACCTCTACCAAGTTCAAGTTATGTCCTCATTGCAATACATAGTATATTATATCTATTTTGTGTATGTGACTACTTATTGTGAGTTAAATTAAGAGTAAAATTATATCTGTTGAGATTGGTATTTTTGAAGGTTTTTTGTTTTTAAGTGCTTCAGCTTCAATGAGAGTGCCTGTCCTTTTTCCTTTTTTTTTTTTTTTTGGTTTTTCGAGACAGGGTTTCTCTGTGTAGCACTGGCTGTCCTGGAACTCACTTTGTAGACCAGGCTGGCCTCGAACTCAGAAATCTGCCTGCCTCTGCCTCCCGAGTGCTGGGATTTGCGTGAGCTACCATGCCCGGCGAGAGTCCCTGTCTTAAAAAAAAAAAAGTAAAGGAGCTGGAGAGATGGCTCAGTGGTTAAGAGAACAGACTATTCTTCTAGAGAAGAGCATAGACTATTCTTCTAGAGGATACATGTTCAATTCCCAGCACCTATGTGGCCGCTCACAACTGTCTGCAACACCAGACCCAGTAAATTTGATGTCCTCTTCTGGCCTCAGTAGGCACTAGGCACCCACATACACAAAGCAAAACACCTATTCAAGTTTAAAAAGATAATAATACAAATAAAATTATTTTTAAACACTCAGCAAGCAAAGAAGGTAAAATGGACATTAACATCTGACCTCCAAATGCACACACATTTCCAGGTGTATGAAAACGCAGATGTGCGCAGAGAGAAGTAAAATGTGCAGGGCTGTATGGCTTGCACCTTTGGGGCAGCACTCAGGAGGTAGGGGCAGGTAATTTCTGATCTGGAGGCCTGGACAACAGGGCTACACAAAAACCTGCCTCAAAAAGCAAGGCAAAACAAAACAAACAAACAAAAACCATCAATTTTTTTTGTTTTGTTTTGTTTTGATTTTTGTTTTTCGAGACAGGGTTTCTCTGTATAGCCCTGGCTGTCCTGGAACTCACTGTGTAGACCAGGCTGGCCTCGAACTCAGAAATCCGCCTGCCTCTGCCTCCCGAGTGCTGGGATTAAAGGAGTGCGCCACTATGCCAGGCAAAAACCATCAAATTTTAATAAAGGAAATTGAAGATCAGCAAGAGAATTTGGTTTGCCCAAGTCCTCCCTGTTAAACCTTTTTGCTGAGCGTACGTTAATAAATTATTAGCCATCATTTTCACAAATTCCATTTGTCCCTGATAATTCTGCAACTTCATGCTTACTCGGACTAAGCAGTTCCCACTGTATTAATTGGGTATTTGTTCACACTCTTTGGTTTTTAAAATATATTTCTCATGCTAGTTCCATTAATCCATTTATTCAACGTTTACTGTGCAATTTGCACTGTTCCAGTTAAAACACAGGATTACAAAAAGTAAAATATGGTCTTTGCCTCAAGAAACGCATGGTCTGATGAAGGAGAAATTAAGCTATCGTCCTAATAAAATCTAACACCTTTTAGGGGCAAGAACCACGCTTACACTTTGCTTTCACTGGGTGAGCAGGTAACGTACTACATGGCCCATTCATGCTCCTATCATGTATGTGTGCATATAAATCTAGATGCCACACACGAGGGAAACCTGATTATGTATCGTTCTGGGTCTGGCTTATTTCACTTAATTTAGTGATCTCCAGTTCCAACTTTAAAAAAGACCTAAATCACTCAGCTATAAAATGATGGAAATTCAAGGTCTACCAGTCCATTCCTCGCCACCGCATCTCCACCAGCATTTTGGTTAATGTGTGAAGTTTTTCCACCATCCAGAGTAGGAAACCATGTTACTTGAAGCTTCCGGTCTTCCTTGGCCCTCCGCCACGATTATACTTCTCCTCAGAGTACTTTCGAGTTCCACGAAAAACTTCCAGATCAACCCAGTCAATTAAAAAGAACAGAGAAGTGTGAACTCGAAGACCCCAGAACCCACCCGAACGCCTTCCTCCGGACACCCCGTGAGAGGACACACGGCGAAGCCTTCCCCTCAGCCTTCACCTCAGCAGAGGCCAACGGCTTTTCCTGGCAAAAGCCCGCCCCTTACCTTTACGACTTTCCGGCCAAGGCCACAGGAGTCTCCTCAAGCCTAACTCTAAGGTTTACCCCTCCGCAGTCCTTGCTCTACCTCATGAATATGCAAAATAGGGCAGGAGGCAGTCTACCCACGTGGGCTGTGGGCGGGGCCTAGCCCACTGGGGGGGGGGCTGTGGGCGGAGCCTGCATTCTCTTGGTGTGCGGAGCTCCTCGAGCCTTCGAGGGACTGCGGACTGTGAGGGGACGCCCAGTTGGGTCACCTACATGACCAGAAATGATTGAGGAGAGGCAGGGTATGGCTGATGGGAACAGTACACCTGATGGGGGTTCTCCAAGATCTGAGGCTAGAGCCTGGGGAAGGCCTGGACTCAACCAGAGCGCTTTGCAGTTCTGGGGGCATCTTTTATCTCTTTCCTAGGCTTGGACCCCACTGTAATCTTCTACTGTAGCATTTAATTATGCGACTAAAACTTGCCTATATTAACCTTTCTTTGTGCTTCGCCTATCTTAGCCTCCTCCTCCTTTCCAGATTTCCTTTCGTGTGTGTGTGTGTGTGTGTGTGTGTGTGTGTGTGTGTGTGTGTGTACACTAGAGAGCTTTCCAGAGCAATCCCAAGTTCCTTTAACAAAAGGGAGACATAGCCAGAGGCAGAGAAACCTAGGAGAGTCCAGAGAGGTCTTGATGACCCTGAGTCATGTGAGGAGAGGGGGGAGGTTATAAGAAAGAGGAGAAAGGGAAACCAGGTGCAATGGTGGGGAGGCAAAAAAAAAGGGGGGGTAACCAAAATGGTTGGATTATATAAGGAAGTACACCCCAGCCCCTAGATGGAAAGTTCAGGGTAGGGACAAGGTATGCTAGACAGAAAGGCCCTGGTTAGACTGAGAGGTGCTTGGGAGAACCTGGTGGCCATGTCTGCTTTAATATGTTAAATAGGCACCTCAGCCATTTGTCTGGGGTTTGAGACCTAACATAAACCGCAATCCAGGTAAAAATAGTTTAGATTTTTTTCAACCTTTGCCATAGTTAGGCGCCCTTTTCTCCAATCTTTTTTGTTTTTTGTTTGTTTGTTGTTTTTTTCAAGACAGGGTTTCTCTGTATAGCCCTGGCTGTCCTGGAACTCACTTTGTAGACCAGGCTGGCCTCGAGCTCAGAAATCGGCCTGCCTCTACCTCCTGAGTGCTGGGATTAAAGGCGTGCGCCACCACGCCCGGCTGCTTCTCTCCAATCTTGACAATCAAAATGGTTTCTAGACTGCCAGCAGTCCTTCCTTCCAATTAGATTCTGCTTGGATCCTGTACTTTCCAGAAGTAACTTTTTATTTAGTTTTAAAGGTCCATTCAAGTCTCAGAATTAGCTTTCCTGGCTGGAACCTCAGACTCCCCTCTACACTGCCTGACTGTCTTTGTTCTCCTTTGCTGTAGTAAAGATATCATGACCAAAAGTAACTTAGAGGAAGAAAGGACATATTTTGTTTTGTTTTGTTTTGTTTTGCTTTGCTTTGCTTTGCTTTGCTTTTCGAGACAGGGTTTCTCTGTGTAGCCCTGGAACTCACTCTGTAGACCAGGCTGGCCTCGAACTCAGAAATCCGCCTGCCTCTGCCTCCCAAGTGCTGGGATTAAAGGCGTGCACCACCACCGCCCAGCTGAAAGGACATATTTTATCATACACCTTACACGACATCTTGAAGGGAAGTCAGAAACTCGAGCAGGACAGGAACCTAGAGGCAGGATCTGCAGTAGAGACCACAGAAGAGTGCTGCTTACAGCCTTGCTCCCTCAGGCCTGCTCAGTTTGCTTTCTTACACAACACAGAACAGCCAACAGTGGGCTGAGCCCTCCCACATAAGTCAAGAAAATGTCCCCACAGACTTGCCCACAGGCCAGTCTAATGGAGGCAATCTCTAGCTGAAGTCCCCTCTTCCCCAAAGACCCTGGCTTCTGTTAATCTGACCAGTGCATTCATGCATGCCTGTGTACCTGCAGACACATGTGCATACATCGTCCTAATTGTCATCTGCTTTGCAGCCTGAACGCAGCCAACCACCGCCATGTTCAAAGGTCTTCTCTCTTGCCTTTACACTAATGGCCATCTAACATATTCACAGAGCTATTTCCTCACTTTTTTTTTATTATTCTATCTCTTTCATGGCATTTAATATGGGCTTCATTTCTTTCTGAACCTGCTCTATCTAGAATGGATGTGAGCTAAACAAGCTTCATCAGAAGATCTCCAGATGTTTAGTACAGTACCTGGCAAATGGGAGGCACTTAACAAACATTGGTGGGTCAAATGTGCTAGTGTGTGCCTGGAATTCTCAGCCATTAGGGAGGTTGAGATAGGAGGACCTCTCTGAGTAGCTTAGTAAGTAAGGCCCTGCAAATACATACATGCATACATGCATGCATACATACATGCATACATACATATATACATACAAGTGAAAAGAGGCATCATGGCTATATAGCTCAGTAGAACACCTGGCCCAATCAGCATGCAGCCTTCAGGTGAATCCTCAATACCGCAGAAATAAATATGACACATCAGGGAGATGAACCAATCACTTCCCCTCTCTTCCTCCTAAGTTTGTTTTCTGTGTTTCTCCTCTTTGCCATTGCTGGCTCCTTGTAATTTTTGTTTAAAACATGAAGGATGAATAAGCACCTATCCTGTAGGGCAAGTGCGCTGTGCTGCCAGACAGAAAACTGGTAAGGCTGAGTGAGCTCAGGCCCCGGGAATCTCAGAGACTTGAGTTCCCTACCCATTTCTGTACCTGCTCTGGAACAGGTAATCACGACAACCCACTGAGAGAGAGGACCATTGTAATCAGTCGTGTAGCATAAACACCTAGAGTTCTCCATGCTGATGAGGTATCTAGATAGGCCTCCAGAATTCAGTCAAGGAGCTGCCCTTCCTGGCCATTCCTTCCCACAAATGGTATTTAATCCCTGGTTCAGCCTGAATAAATGTATACATTCACATTTACCATCAAAGAAACCATTATGAACAATCATAGATCATTTCATCACTAAAGGCCGATGTAGGGAAGGCCTTCATCTTAAAGTATTGCTTCTAAATCTCCCTGGGAAGGCCTTCTCTCTTCCAACCCTTCCATACTCTCAATTCTTACTCAGAACTAAACCAGAAGAACCATCTGCCCTTCCTCCTCCTCTTTCTCCTCTTCCTCCCACTCTTCCTCCTTCTCCTCCTCCTTCTTCCTTCTTCCTCCTTCTTTCTTCTTCTTCTTCCTCTTCTTCCTCTTCCTCTTCTTCTTCTCCTCTTCCTCCTCCTCCTTCTTTGTCCCTGGGCTCTGCCTTCCCCTTCCTGCCCTTTACATGGACATCCTGAGGGGAAGCATGGACCAGGGATCCCTGTCCCTGACTCCCAGTGGTACACCAGCAGTGCCTGGGTACACAGCGCTCATCCCAGACTCCACTGTTTCCATTGTCTCGCCCTTCGCTTCACACGTGAGAGTTTAAGTATTTGCTCATTCCCGAGCTTACCTTGGTCTCACATCTCTCATTTCAAGGCTTTTCTGTCCGTAGCTGGGCTAGTTTCTAATTACTCTTCTGTGAGCCCAACTTACAACTCAAACACAGAAATCCCGGTCAAAGACTTGCTTCTTATCTGCTAATGTCTTGAGCTTTTTTGCTCTCAGATCAAGTCTACACTGAGATGTGCACCCAGGGAATGAAAAAGTGCAGTATGAGCCACCTGCCCTTCCTCCTCCTCTTCCTCCCACTCTTCCCCTTCTTCCTGTACTGCCTCTTCTTTCTTCCTCCTCCTTCTCCTCTTCCTCCTCCTCTTCCTCCTTCTTTCCTTTCCTTCAGTAATGAAAACTAGAAATTGTCTCCACCAGAGCAGAGCATCATCTTGGGAGGGGAGTGTGCCTTGCTTTAGCAATTTTTTTTTTGGGGGGGGGGGAACATTCTCATTGTCAGAAATTGGCAGTTGTTAAAGTTCTGACAGCTAGAAGTTAAAGGCACATGAGACAGATGAAAAGAGGAGAGGGCTTCACAGCCCAACCTTTCTCTCTTTAGAAACATTGGCATCATTATCTATCAGTCCCTAGTTAGAACCTGGCCCCAGGTATGCTGTGGACTTCTCCTTCCCCGTTAGAAGGAATTTGCTGTATCTCTGTTTGGCTTGATCACCTTGTCTACAGATCATCTGGTTAGCAGACTCATGTGAATTCTTAGAATCTTTCTCCCAAAGCATGTTATGGCATACTGCATCACAGGAAGAACACGAGTTACTGAAAGGTAGCTATTTAGACTGCCTGAAACTTTGCACATTACATGCAGTTGAATCTTGGGAATCATTTGAGAGTTCAAAATAGACATCATATTGAAAATAAAGTGTACTCCAAAGAGAACATCTCTAGAGGCACCGTCTCCTCTGTGTACACAAATGATACCAAATATGGAGGGCAGAGGTTAGTCTCCAGATAGGCAGAGTGGCGTGGTAATTTGCTTCCAGCCTTCATTAGTCCTCCTGAAACACCACAGGCTTCAGTCCTGCAACTGGCATTGTAGTGTACACGTCCTTTGTCTGCAAGCACTCTGGTTGGCTATGGAGATCTGGGAGACAATGACTCAGACCCTGGGATGTTTTTAGATTAGTGAGAAAGGGGGAGCTACAACCACGTTAGAAACAGAAAGTGTAGGACAGTGGGCAAAGAAGGAAAATAGTCCATATCAGCTATCCAAATGGCTTCCCCGAGAGGAGGCCTTTTAGAAGGAGATCGTGTATATAATTCCCTTGATCTGTTCTTTGGCAATGGCTTAATCACTTCAAATCAATACCAGCAGACATCTGAGCCACCACAGGAGAACCAGGAGAGAAAAGATGGTGTGAGTTCCTTTCTTTTCAGTGCCAAGAGCAGCGTGCTCCTGAACACTGAGTGTTGCCTGTGATGTCCCAAGCGCCTCAGTCACAGTTAAGAGCAGAGCTGAGGGCCTGAGCGAGCGGGGCCGACACAGGAGCGAGCGGGGCTGGTGGGAGCGAGCGGGGCCATACAGGGGCGGCCAGAGCGAGCGGGGCTGGCCGGAGCAAGCGGGGTTGACCTGAACGAGGAAAAAAAAAGAGCAGAGCTGAGTGGATCAAGTTCCCTGCCATCTTTGTTTTCTTCCTTAAACTGAATGTGGCCCTCTTATGCTTCCTATATGCCTTCATGTCCTCTCATTTCTATGTTAGGTTGCTATTTTATTTTTTTATTTTATTTTGGTTTCCAAGGATCATTCACTTAGGTTATGGTTTGGATCTTAAATGTTCTCCATATATTAAAAGCTTGGTGGCCAGCCTGTCACACTGTTGGGAGGTGGTGGAACTTTTAGGAGGCAAAGGTAGATGGAAGGAAGGAAGGAAAGTCACTGTGGGTGGCCTGGGCCTTAGCTTCTCCCCAGCTTCTGTGGCAGAATTTGTGCTCCCCCCCCCCCCCCGCTATGGTGTGCCCTTGGGCCCAGAAACAAAAGCGCCAAATGTGTTTTGGCTTACTATTTCAACAGCTGAAAGCTGTTGTAAGCTGTTTCTCTCCAGTACTTCAATCATGGATGGAAAATTAAGGTAAGTGGCCATGCAGTTTATAAGGAATCCTTCCTTGGTGCTCAGGATGGATTGAGAAGCATTCTGGAGTCCCAGGAGTTTTAGCATCATAGGAAGGAGAAGCCAGATAAATGATTAAGAGAACTCAAGTTCTGAATGAAGCCTCTGTGTGTGTGTGTGTGTGTGTGTGTGTGTGTGTGTGTGTGTGTGTGTGTGTATCTGTGTGCCTGTGTTTACATATTTCTGATTGCCAACATGGCTGAGCTTCTGAACTTTCATCCTTTAGCCACCAAAGAGAAGCCAATCAATATGAAACAAACTCCCAGCTGTAAAGTCCAAATACAAATCCCTGCTCCTTCTGACCCCATCCTGTCAACCTACAAAATATGGCTTCCTGTGGAAGTGGAATATACTGTGGCCTTCGTGCCCACTCAGAGATGCATATCAGCCCCTGTACCCTTGGGGCTAATTTTTCTGACTGGTAGAGGATCTCCAAGTGGATTGAGTGCTTCCAGGAAAGCCAGGGTTTAATGAGCTGGGACAGGAAGTGACAGGAGTGGTGAGTGACAAGCTGCTTTGCTGATTGCTTCAGTGCACAGATTAAGAAATGAAGTCAAGGGAGACATCAAGTCCTCCAGCATCATAGAAGTAATGTTTGCCTACTTGGTTCTGTTTTCTACTGAATATCAAGGTTTGATGACATGTAAAATGATGTTTCTTCTTCATAATTATCACTTAATATGGGAAGTTTTAAATAAAGAAATAATTTTGAAACTGGCTTTCCGTGGTTGGCACTAAGAATATCTGCAATGGTGTTGGAAAATGACAGTTACCAAAAACTGATTTCAAATTCCAGTGAGGCCACATTGCAGCCCTCAGAGGTTGTTTTTCTCTCCCCGAGTTCACACTTAACAAGTGATGATTATATTGTAGTCTCTGATTGAGAGGGTCTATAATTTAAGACTTAAAATTCTCAGGATCTTAGCACAGACTGAACATAATAGTGTAAGAAACACAGATTGGGCTTTTAAAAAATCTTTTCTGATTAAAGAAACAAGCGTCTAGTTCTTTCCTGCCAAGAAAAAGGCTAAGCAGCTAGAAACTGGGAGCCCTCACAGGAAAATTACCGACATTACTTCAGAGTGGGAGGAAAAGACAGCGGTAAAGGCAGTGTTTGGGGTGTTTGCTGGATATACAGTCTTCTTCCTGGAAAGCTAGATGGCAATGGGTGTCCTATCCCTAGTGCATGTGTGTGTGCATGTGCAAGTGTGTTCGTGTGGATGCACTTGTGTGCATATGTAGACAAAGCCCCCACTGCTCTGTCTCAGCTATCATGCATTCCTGATATTTGTTTATTTATTGATATTTGATATTTGTTTTTTCAGACAAAGTTTCTTCATTGGTCTGAGACTTTCTCCTTAGGCCAGGCTGGTTGACCAGCAAGCCCCAGGGATGTACCTGTCCCTGCCTCTCCAACATTGGGGGTTCAGGCACCTGTCCCTGCCTCTCCAGCATTGGGGGTTCAGGCATGCACCACCATACCTGCGGTTTTTTATGTGGGCTCTGGAGATGGAACTGGAGTGCCTGTGTGGCAATTGCCTTACTGGCTGAGCTATCTTTCCACCTCAAGAAACTGTGCTTTCAAATGTGTCAGGCCCTGTGGTAACACTGGTTCTGCGAGGACCCCGCATGGAAGGTTATGCAAGAAGGGGAGAACAGAGAGGAGACCTGTACTTTCTAATAACTTATTGATGTCACCCTTTCTTGATGAAGACTGCCCACATGTAAGACAGATGTTGAACTGATGTCTTGTTGTTGGAAGAATCTAAATCCAAGTGATTGTCAGGGTCATACTCAAGTTAGGCATAATACAATTTATATTTAAAAAGAAATACTGTAAATGTCCCATTTTGGTTGTTTATTATTGTTTTGTAGGTGGTTGCTTTAGTTTTACAGTTCTGAAGATTAAACTTAGTGCCTTGTATATTCAAGACAAGCACTTTATCATAGAGCTATTCCCAGGCCTTCCAGTTTTTACTCTTCATGTGTGTGTATGTGCATGTATATGTGTGTGCATGTGTGTAGAAGAAAGAGGTTGAAGTCACAAGCCTTTTCCAACTGTTCTTCCCCTTATTTTTGATGTGGGGTATTCACTAATTTATCTAGACTGGCTGGCTAGCAGGCTTCTGGGATGGAGCCTCCAGCTCTTCAGTGCTGGGACCAAAGGTATGTACTACCATACCCTGCTTGTTATGTAGTGTTGGGGATCTGAACTCGGGTCCTCATGATTGTGCAGAAATGCTCTACCAACAAAGCCATTTTCAGCTTTGACTTTCAACTTTTGAGATCTAGTTTCATTTGTGTAGTTAGGCTGGCCTTGAACTCACTCTGCAGCCCAAGCAGGCTTTGAACTTGCCATTGTCCCGGCTGAACCTCCCAAGTAGGTAGAATTAAAGGCTTGTACCACCAGAATTAGATTTTATTTTATTTCTTTATTCATCCTAAATTGAAACCATTATCTTTTTGTGTGTGTAACCTTTTTTATTTAAGTATAGTGTTTATACATAAACCCATCTCTTCTTTTGCTGTTGTTTTTGTTTTTGTTTTTTTTTTCCGAGACAGGGTTTCTCTGTATAGCCCTAGCTTCCTGGAACTCACTTTGTAGACCAGGCTGGCCTCGAACTCAGAAATCCGCCTGCCTCTGCCTCCCGAGTGCTGGGATTAAAGGCATGCGCCACCACACCCGGACCTCTTTTGCTGTTTATTGACCAATTTATGATATGCATTGCTTTGAAGTATACAAATCAATAATGTTTAGCTTAGTCACAAACTGTGTAACCATCA
Source organism: Mus minutoides (assembly GCA_902729485.2). Classification (NCBI taxonomy): domain Eukaryota; kingdom Metazoa; phylum Chordata; class Mammalia; order Rodentia; family Muridae; genus Mus; species Mus minutoides. Next base: position 2,212,260 of record LR753305.1, on the reverse strand, counting down.
CCACCTACCCAAATCTATAATAATCTCTCTCGTCATCTCCAAGAGAAAGCCCGTCTTACAAACACTCACTGCTTATTTCTCAGAGATGTATACTTGATACGGAGAAATCACAATATGGCTTTCTCTGTCTGGCTTCTTTCATGCAGTCTAATAATTAAAATACAATTTTCACCCTTGTTACCCATATTCCTTTTGTAACTAGTGTTCAGGTATATACAACATTGTGTCTGTATATCCAATTGGTGGTCGATTTGGTTGTTTACACCTTTTTGCTGTCCAGAACACTCCTGCTGTAAACAGACATGTGTAACTTTTTGTGTATGCAGGTGCTGCCTGAGATCGGGGTCCTGGGCGCTGTGGTAACTTTTGAACTACTTGAGGAGTTCTGCCCTGGAAAGCACCCGGGCATGGCCCACTGACAGCAGCGACTCCGTCCATCTGCACATTGCCCTGCTGGCTTCTCTGTTGGTTCTTTGTTATAAATGGTGCTCTGCTGTGTTTCTGGTGTGCCTTCTCATGTGACATGATACGAAAGCATCTTTTAATTTGCTTATTGTTTATCTCTGAAAAAAGTTTATGTAAGTCCTATGCCCACTTTTAAATTGAGTTACTTTTATCTTAAAGATTTATATACTTTACTTACATGAGTGCACTGTAGCTGTCTTCAGACACACCAGAAAAGTGCATCAGATCCCATTACAGATGGTCAGGAGCCACCACGTGCTTTCTGGGAATTGAACTCAGGACCTCTAGAAGAGCAGTCAGTGCTCTTGACCACTGAGCCATCTCTCCAGGCCTTGAGTTACTTTTTAATTGCTGCATTGTAAGAGCTATGTCGCTGGGCAGTGGTGGTGCACGCCTTTAGTCCCAGCACTTGTGAGGCAGAGGCAGACAGATTTCTGAGCTCAAGACTAGCCTGGTCTACAGAGTGAATTCCAGGATAGCCAGAGCTACACAGAGAAACCCTGTCTCGAAAAATCAGAAGAAAAAAAAAAGAGTTATGTCTTCTGGGTACAGGCCTGTTAATTGCATGCCTTTTAAATAGTCTACTCTTTGGGCTGTCTTTACTATCTTGATGGCATCCTCTGAAGCCTAAAAGGTTTTAATTTTTTTCTGCACTGATTGAACCCCAGGGCTCCCACCCAAGGCCAGAACTCTAGGATTGAGAACACTCCTCGTCTGCAGTTGACCTTCTGGTGAGACCTTCACCTATCCCCTCTTCTGACCTGACTGGTGTTGGCGTTGTGCTTGTGGGGCCTTCCTTAAGTTTGATAAGTTGCTTTTCTCTTGCCGTCTTCGAAATTCTCTCATTATCTTTGACTTTTACATTATTTTTTATAGTAATATATAACACTTTTTTTTAATTTTTTTTAAGATTTATTTTATTTATTATACATAAGTACACTGTAGCTGTCTTCAGACGCTCCAGAAGAGGGAGCCAGATCGGATGGTTGTGAGCCACCATGTGGTTGCTGGGATTTGAACTTATCACCTTCGGAAGAGCAGTCGGGTGCTCTTACCCGCTGAGCCATCTCACCAGCCCCCTGACTTTTACATTATTAATTATGCATTTGTGCCACGGTGTGTGTGGAGACCAGGGAACAATTCGCAGGAGTCAGTCTTCTACATCCACCCCTTGGATGAAGTCAGGTCTTAGATGTCCCAGCAAATGCCCGAACCCACGGAGCCTCCTCAGCAGCCAGACTTTTGATAGTGTGTGTGTGTGTGTGTGTGTGTGTGTGTGAAGCCTTATCTGAATCCATTTAGGTTTGTCCTACTTGGAATCCTTTGAGTGTTCTTGAATTCTAGTGAGATCCCTTCTCTGATGATGTGATGTTACAGATCATAGGCCATTGTGCATTAGGTGCATTATCTGGGCCCTTTCTCTCTCTCCTAGAATTTCCAAAATGCATCCATTGCTATATTTGATCATGCTCTGTAATCTTCATAAGCTGTCTTTACATCTCTTCATTTTCCCTTTGCTCCATGGTCTTCACTGTCTACCTACCTAGATTTAGAATCAACAAGAAAAGCAGGGTATGGTAATACATGCTATGATCCCAGCACTCACAGGAGATGGGAGTAAAATACACACCCCAAAACCAGCTTAGCCTATATAGCAAGTTTTAGGCTAGCCAGGGCTGCATAGTCAAAGTCTGTCTTTAAAAGGGATACCTAGAAGATAGTGGGGTGTGGCTCTGGTTGTACCTGAGGAGATCTCCAGAGAAGATTAACTGAGAGAGAAAGCTCCTGAAGGGAGAAGATGTCTTCCATGGGGAAGAGAGTCAAGGGATTTTCAGGGTTCTCTTTTCCTGGTGTCCTCCCATGGTGGCCTAAGAACTGCTGTGGTCCACCGCGCCTTCCCCGACTCGATACACTAGGTCTTCCAAAAGCATGCCCAAAGTAACGCTAAGCATTTCTGTCGGGTATTTCAGTCACATCAATGAGAAGCGATATACTTCTCTCTTTGTCCATCCCCAGTGACTTGCCTGGAGGTCACAGCTTGGTGGACTCTGCAACCAAACCCATCCAGCACAGCCTTCACTTCAGTTATTGTATCTGTCAGCTCCGGAACGTTGTCTGATGCCTTTTGTTGAGTTTTCTCAGTTTGCTCTTTCCTTGTTACCCGTACTTCCTCCAGTTGGCTCGGTTCTCCCGCAGCTCATTGAGTGCTCTTCAACCAAGACCTCTGAAGATTTATCTTAGTCCTTTGGACCACGTGTCCCTGCCTTCCATATGCATTTGCCTGCGGGAGCATGAGCAATTGGAGCAGTACTTTGCCCCCGTCTGTCTTTACAGACGTCCACAGTCAGCCCAGCTGGAGATTCTGTGTGCCTCTCAGCTGTATCAGTCTGTGCTTAGGCGGCTCTGTTGTGGAAGGGTCTCCAAATTCAAGCTTCTTGCTCCCCCTTGTGTTTGCACGAAGTGCTGCAGGTAGCTGCGTAGGTCTGATCAGCGCAGAGCCACTTTTGTGCTTCTGAATTTACTCCCTTACACTTAGAATCAGACAAGATAAAATCAATATTTGGGAAGGCCCCCAGAAAGCCAGTGGGTTGGGCATACGTTCTATTCTTTCCTTCCAAAAGAAGAAACAAGAACTGGGCACTTTTCCTGGTCGCATGGAGCTATCTGGCTCATAGAAAGACTCATACATGGAAGCAAGAGAGACTTACCTATGTGAGTTCAGCTGTTCTTGCCAGAGTGCTTTGCTGGGTTCAGTGACTTTCAGTTAGTTTTTGGAGTTTTTAATTAAAGCTTTATGGACTGTATATTGTGATATGGTCAGTTTGCTGCTTTCTATTTTACAATCTTGCCGTCCTCGTTCTAGATTCTTAACTTTTGGAGTTGTGGTTTACTGATAATATAGTGAAAGCTGTGAAATTCCTACCTAGAAAAAAATACACATACATAAAATGTGAGACATAAGCCAGGTGTGGTGGCTTGTGCCTGAACTCCCAGTACTTGGAAGACACAGGCAGGATTTCAAGGCCAGCCTCAGCTACATAGTAAATTGGAGATCAGCTTGAGATAAATAAGATATCCTCACCCAGGATATTTGTGTGTGTGTGTGGGAGAGAGAGAGAGAGAGAGAGAGAGAGAGAGAGAGGGGGGGGGGACAGAGACTGAGAGAGACAGAGACAGGATAGAGAGACAGAAAGAGAAAAGAGACAGAGAATATGGAGTATATTCCTAAGCATGTACTGATTTAGAAACCCTGATAGTCTGCACAGTGAAGAGTTAAATCAGCAGGTTCGAGGAACTTAGACTTACATATTCAGAAAAGGACTAGCCCTACACCAACCAGCACAGTAAGACAGCCTCTGGAATATCCTGCCAGGGGCCTTTATCTGCCAAGGCCACAGGCCCCATGATATACATTTGTTTCCAGGAGTTATGCTGACATTGAGTCCTACAGTGGTCATTTAATAAAGATTCTGCCCTACTGTGTGAACTTTGATAAAAATCCTGGACTCTGAGGCTCAAGATGCTTTCTACTGAGCGGCACTTTGTAGATCATTTTTGAGAGAATTAAGTACTCTCCCTGGGACCAGCAGCGTGACAGCTGGAGACTTGTGTCTGATTTCTTCTGAACTTTGCCCATGCACCTTTCTCCTTTATGATCTTAATCTCTACTCTTTCGTTGTGATATATATATATATATATTTTTTTTTTTTTTTTTCGAGACAGGGTTTCTCTGTATCGCCCTGGCTGTCCTGGAACTCACTCTGTAGACCAGGCTGGCCTCGAACTGAGAAATCCGCCTGCCTCTGTCTCCCGAGTGCTGGGATGAACTTCGTTGTGATATATTTTAATGTGAGCAGAGCCACATTTTCTGAGCCCCAGTAGCAAATTACCTTATCTTGGGAACCATTTACACTCTAAGTCATGTACGCTGAGGTGGCCCCTGCCAGACCCTCTGCAGTGCGTGACCTTCCTGTCATTCAGTACTTTCAGTATGTATAAGCTGATCCTAAGAGAACATTACTGTCTACACGCTGTAAAAGTCCAGGGATTCTAATGTGAATAGGCTGAGACCTCAGTATCAACCTCCCCAGATTTCTAATCTAAGTGGTAGAACTCTGCATATGGGCATCCTAGCCTTCTTGTTGCGTCACTCAGCCATCGTTCTACTACAGCCCCTCCCCCTTTGCCTGGGGCGGGGCTCACTCCGAGGCCAGCAGTGGTTGCCAAGGCAGAGCTGCACTCGTGCCTTTGCACTTGGAAACAGAACAGCACAGGCTTCTTCTCACGTTGTTTGTGATTTCACGAAGAAATCTGCTTTTATCATAAGTTTTAGCATCTTTCCCCTATTGAGTGCATGATTTATTTTTCTTTACTTACTACCTCAAGAGCCCACCTATAGGAAGTTATTTACCGACCCCCGCCCCTACTTTCTCAGCTTCTGTCTCTCTCAGCTTCTCTCTGGACATTTCTCAGCAGAACCAGTAGTGGTCTAGTTTCTTCTGCTCTGGTTTTGGAATTATACGGTACCTACCGTGCTTTTGTGCCAAGGTCCCACTCCGTAGCCCAGGATGTCCTGGAATTCACCATGTGTAGCCCACACTCAAATTCCCAGCAGCCCTCTTGCCTGACTCTCTAATCACAGGCCACACTACACTGTCCGGCTTTTCACAGTTGCTTCTTCCCAGACGGTGACTTGTGTTCTCATTTTTCTGACAATGTCTCCTGCTAAGCAGTTTCTAATTTTGAGTAAGAACATTTTACACTTCCAGCTCTCAGTTTGATCACGTTGTTCCAAGTGAAGGGCCAGAGGCAGGACGCAGCTTCTACAGATGGATATCCAGCATCATCTATTACAGTCTCTCCTTCCTCCCACGGACTTATACCAGCACCTTTGTAGAAAACTTATCGCCTCTGTGTGTGAGCGTCACTTGGGGCCTCTGTAGTTTTATTAATCTATATGTCTGTCTTTATGCCTTTTCTGATTTTGATTTCCATAGTTTCTTCCAGGTTGCTTTGGCTTCAATCATTTTAGAATCAACTTGTCAATCTCTAAAAAAGTTACCTGCTGGGATTCTGACTGAGTTTGTATTGAGTCTTTAGATCAATTGGGACGGTTTAATATCTTAACAGTTCAAGCTTTTTAATCCATGAGCATGGATTATCTCTCCGTGTATCTAGGTCGTCCGTCTTCAGTTCTGCTCAGCAGTGTTTTGTAGTTTGTGTTGTGTGGGCCTTGTGATGCTGTGTTTAATTAATCCCTAGATGCTTTCTTTATGTTGGCTAACACTATAGTATCCTTTCATTTCAACTTGTAGTCATTCTTTTGTGGTATAGTGAAGTTCAATAGATTTTGAATTTTTATGCACTTTATATGCTTTTATTTTTAGATAAAATGGAGACAAATGACCTCTGAATATGCTAGAGTGACCAAAAGTTCTCGTTTTCTTTCTTTGGACTCTGTGCTCCTTCAATTTCACATTCATATGTGTCTGTCCTCTTTATTTTAACAAGCACAAAGACATCATATAATGCTTAATATTTGACATGAAAAAGCCCTGTGTATAATTACGGTTATTATCTCAGTTTAGAGATAAGGGAACAGAAACCTGGAACAATGGATTAATTACCAGAGCCCCACATGTAATAAGTGCCTGGGACTGGGAACTGATTCTGGTGTCTGGCTTTTGAGCTCAAGCACTACATCAGAAGTCCTGAGACCTTTTGGTATCTGGACATCTTCATAGTCTTAACAATGATGGATACAATGATGTTCACAGTCAGCTATTAGATGGAACACAGGGTTCCCAAGGGAGTAGCTAGAGAAAGTACCCATGGAGCTGAAGGGGTCTCCAACCCTATAGGAGATAAGAATAGATCAATTCCCATTCTTCTACATGATAACTGCCAGTTGTGCCAGCACCATGGAATCTCCAGGCCTGACCTTAAGCTGTATTACAGAGCAATCGTAATAAAAACTGCATGGTACTGGTACAGCGACAGACAGGTAGATCAATGGAATAGGATTGAAGACCCAGAAATGAATCCACATACATATGGTCACCTGATCTTCGACAAGGGAGCTAAAACCATCCAGTGGAAAAAAGACAGAATTTTCAACAAATGGTGCTGGCACAACTGGCAGTTATCATGGAGAAGAATGGGAATTGATCTGATCTTATCTCCTTGTACTAAGGTCAAGTCTAAATGGTTTAAGGAACTCCACATAAAACCAGAGACACTGAAACTTATAGAGGAGAAAGTAGGGAAAAGCCTCGAAGATATGGGCACTGGGGAAAAATTCCTGAATAGAACAGCAATGGCTTGTGCTGTAAGATCAAGAATTGACAAATGGGACCTCATAAAGTTGCAAAGCTTCTCTGTAAGGCAAAAGATATTGTCGATAAGACAAAAAGACCACCAACAGATTGGGAAAGGATCTTTACCAATCCTAAATCAGATAGGGGACTAATATCCAATATATACAAAGAACTCAAGAAGCTGGACACTAGAAAATCAAATAACCCCATTAAAAAATGGGGCACTGAGCTAAACAAAGAATTCTCAACTGAGGAATACTGAATGGCTGAGAAGCACCTGAAAAAATGTTCAACATCCTTAATCATCAGGGAAATGCAAATCAAAACAACCCTGAGATTCCACCTCACACCACTCAGAATGGCTAAGATCAAAAATTCAGGTGACTATAGATGCTGATGACGATGTGGAGAAAGGGAAATACTCCTCCATTGTTGGTGGGACTGCAAGCTGGTTCAACCACTCTGGAAATCAGTCTGACGGTTCCTCAGAAAATTGGACATAGTACTACCAGAGGATCCTGCAATACCTCTCCTGAGCATATATCCAGAAGATGTTCCAACTGGTAATAAGGACACATGCTCCACTATGTTCATAGCAGCCTTATTTATAATAGCCAGAAGCTGGAAAGAACCCAGGTGTCCCTCAACAGAGGAATAGATACAGAAATTATGGTACATTTACACAATGGAGTACTACTCAGCTATTAAAAACAATGAATTCATGAAATTCCTAGGCAAATGGATGGGTCTGGAGGACATCATCCTGAGTGAGGTAACCCAATCACAAAAGAACTCACATAACATGTACTTACTGATAAGTGGATATTAGCCCAGAAACCTAGATTACCCAAGATACAATATGCTAAACACATGAAACTCAAGAAGAATGAAGATCCAAGGGTGGACACTTCGTCCCTTCTTAGAATTAGGAACAAAGCACACATTGAAGGAGTTACAGAGATCAAGTGTGGAGCTGAAACAAAAGGATGGACCAACCAGTGACTGCTGCAGCCAGGGATCCATCCCATAATCAGCCACCTAATGCAGACACTATTGTATATGCCAGCAAGATATTGCTGAAAGGGCCCTGAGATAGCTGTCTCGTGTGAGGCTATACCAGTGCCTGGCAAACACAGAAGTGGATGTTCACAATCAGCTATTAGATGGAACACAGGGTTCCCAGGGGAGTAGCTAGAGAAAGTACCCATGGAGCTGAAGGGGTCTCCAACCCTATACGTGGAAGAACAATATGAACTAACTAGTACTCCCAGAGCTCATGTCTCTAGCTGCATATATAGCAGAAGATGGCCTAGTTGGCCATCATTGGGAAGAGAGGCCCCTTGGTATTGCAAACTTTATATGCCCCAGTACAGGGGAACGCCAGGGCCAAGATGTGGGAGTGGGTGGATAGGGGAGCAGGGCGGGGGATGGGGGAGGCTTTAGGTGACTTTCAGGATAACAATTGAAATGTAAATGAAGAAAATATCTAATAAAAATTGGAAAAAAAAAAAAAAAAAAAGAAGTTGTGGTGGACTTGAAAGAGTAGTACGGAACCAAAGACAAAATAGAGTCCCTTGTGTCAGGGGGGAAAGTGAACCTTTAAAATAAAAACACCGATGGCTCTAGGTACTGGCAAGCCTTTCCTGGAACAATCACCCCCCCTTGCCTCCTACCTGGGTATCTTGCTGATGTTTAAACTAGCCAATCATGTGAAACCGCGCCAATTCCCCAACCCCCCTACCCCATTGTTATAAAAGCTCCTAATTTTCGAGCCACGAGGTCGACCCCCCTGTCCCCTGCGTGGGATACGGGTCGTCCCGGAGCTCCGATTAAAAATCCTCATGCTTTTTGCATCAAGATAGGTCTCGTGATTCGTGGGGTGCACGAACAACCCGTGTTTGAAATAGGGGTATTTCTGGTTAGATCTTACATTTGGTGCGTTGGCCGGGAACTTCGTGACACCCCAGGACCCCGACGACCCCTTGGAGGTATGGGATCCCCTCTGGAATGTGTGTGTGTCTCGGCCGATGTTCTAAATGTCTGTTTTCGTCTGTTTTCT